>JABUQX010005820.1:115000-117500 GCA_015478945.1 Trachelipus rathkii
CGGGGGTCTCGGCAGCCGAGGGAACGACGGGGTGGGATTATTGCTCTCCCCTCCAGGAAGGGTCTCCGCCGCTCTTTGGTATTTTGGTGTCGCGGGAGTTTGTGCTTTTTATCAAATCCTCAATCATTGTTTTTATATTGGGCGTTTTCACCTCATTTCAAATATTTAATTGGTTTTTCTGTAATTTTTATACTTTTCGATATATAAATGTAAATAATATTTGTATTTTTTTTTTGTAATAACATGTATATGCTGATTCCAAATATGTAATTGTTTTTTTTGTAAGTATCGTACTTTTTCATATATTTCATTTTTGAATTTTCTTGCAATGTGATTTTTTATTCTTCATTCATCCACCTTCCACCATCCAGACTTAAGACTACTCTCTCTCACTATACTCTCTCTCACTATCTTTATATATATTTATATATATATATATATATATATATATATATATATACTTTCTCTTTATATATATACTATATATATATATATATATATATATATATATATATATATATAAGATGTTTAATACTGGTAAGTTTTTTAAATGATCAAAATGAAATTTAACAAATGAAACTACCAGGCTTGAGAGCATTAGATTATAAAATTGAAAAAAAAGTTTTACATAATCGGTCATTCTCATTATCAGGTGCAAATTCTTATGTCTGAAAATTAGATTTTATCAAAAACAAGAAATTCTGGAAGAGATTCAAATCCATTACTTATTTTCATTTTTATCAAGCACAAATCTTTTTCTGTAAAAAATAAATATTTCGATTTTTTTTTATTATAGACGTGATTCTAATAGATGTAAGAGACGATATCACAATTAGAAATTTTTCTCCAGAATTTGGAAATGAATGGTGAGGAAGAGATGGATATAAAACTGTATTAAAAGAGAAGAACTATTAAAAAAAATACCCTTTAAGAATTTTAAATAACATTTGAGGGACTTCTCCAATACTGCGGCTGATGTTTTCTTTATTATTATTATTATTATTATTATTATTATTATTATTATTATTATTATTATTATTATTATTATTATTATTATTATTATTATTATTATTATTATTATTATTATTATTATTATTATTATTATTATTATTATTATTATTATTATTATTATTATTATTATTGCTGTTGTTGTTGTTGTTTTTATTTCTGTTGTTGTTGTCGTTGTTTTGTTTATTGTTGTTCTCTTTTAGCATTTTCATAAAAAATTCTGCATTATAAATAACTAGTTAATAATTGTCTCAATTTCATTACATCCATGAGCTCTGGTTGAGTGAAGAACCTTAATATCTCTAAACTAACTTTTTCTTCTTCATTTACAAGTGATTCTAAATGTGAAATCATTACGTAAGCTGTTAGTAACCATATAACATTAATGTAATGTTCAAAGTTACTAATTCTCAGAGTAGACATATTAAAATATTAATTTTATTTGAAACAGAGGATAAACTAATGAGCTGTTTAACTTTATTAACAAAAGGAAAAGATAATGATGTAAAGTTCTTCTATTTACACAAATGTAAAACTACAATTCACATTCCTTATTTTTCATTTATAACTACAAAATCTATTCAGCAAGAAAGCAAAACTTTGCTTTGTAATAGAAGCAACTTTAAAAATACAAATCAATCTATTCTTATTAATAAATAAATCTCATTTGGATTGCTTCAATATTACTAATGAGCGTATTCTCAATTTCTGCGTAATATCTGTAGAATTTTTTAGAATCTTTCTTTAGAAGATCTTGCAAATTTAAAAATTTAGAATCTATAGAAGTTTTCATAAACTTTAGATTTTTTTTTTAAATCATTAGATATGTATTTCAATATATTATGATGAAACTTTAGACGGTCTATTTTCAAAATATCTTCAGAATTTCTTAAAAACTTTACAATTTCTTTAAAATAATTGAAACATATCTTGGCAATGTTATGGAACAACTCCAGGGGATCCATCAATACCTAAAACTATGATGGCTATTTGAATGCGAATACTTTTACCTAGAAGGGATTATTTGTCCGATATTTCTTAATAATTAAACGTATTTAAGCTGAAACAATTTAAATTACTAAATTTATTAAAATTTGACGTTTCAGAAGGTATCGAAAACCAAGATAAAATATATCATTACAATGGACCTAAGTTTAAAAATATCTTTGCGAATTTATAAAATTTAGACTTTTAATTGTATAAAAAATGATTATTTAAATTTTAGGGGGAGGAGCTTCTTACAGTCAAATCCCTCCCACTATACCCCCAAGAGTCTTCCTCCTATTTAATTAATATCAATTTATTCAAATCATTGAATAATTGTGAACAATTTAAATAAAGTATTAAGTATAATAATATTAAATATTTAAATACGTTAATTGGGCATTACATATACATTTAATAAAATACATCTATATTAAATAATGAGAATAAATCAATTTGATCATAGATTTCATAAAAAAGACAATACGTACAAATATGCATTGTATAA
>JABUQX010005820.1:120000-122500 GCA_015478945.1 Trachelipus rathkii
TTCCAAGAGATTTGCGCTACTATTTTCTTATATGTATGTATGTGTATGTAATATTGAATAACAATAATAACCAATAATAATATATGTATATGTATGTATATGTATATGTAATAATATGTAATAATAGCAGTGTCAGATTGTGTCAAATTTTTGTGTGATGAGGATCAGGGTCTTTTGAGACTTATATATATACATCTTTATATATATATATATATATATATATATATATATATATATATATATATATAATACTATTATTATTATTATTATTATTATTATTATTATTATTATTAATAGAAAAAATAAAAATAATAAAAAAAATGAATAATAATAATAATAATAATAATAATAATAATAATAATAATAATAATAATAATAATATGTAATAATAATATGTATGTAATAAACAAGGAAATCTCTGAACAGTGACTTTATTTATTTATTAATAAAGATATATAGGCCTTAAAAGATTTTTTTAAAAATTAAGTTTTGTGCCTTAGTATAATTCTCAAAGCTATTTTCAATAAAAAAATCTACTTACTTCCATTATGCATATTTTATTCATTTTAATTATAATTCCTGTGATTATTTTTAAAAAGTAATATGAAAATGAAAATAATATTTAATAAAAGCACGATATTAATATCCGATTTAAGATTACCATCCATTTATTACATAATAAAGCTTTTATCATATATATATATATATATATATATATATATATATATACTCTTTCTATATATGTATGTAAAGATTTTATATATTTTTATATATATATATATTTATATATATATATATATATATATATATATATATATATATATATATATATATATATATATATATATATATATATATATGGCTATTTATAAGATGTTGACTCCAAGAACGAAAATCAATAAAAAAATGTAACGTAATTTCAATGATTTGAGGTTAAATACATTAGTAAAATACTGGATTTTCAAATGTAATTTAATTAATATTAACAAAATTAAAAAGAAATTGACATATATTTTTTGTTACTTCACACCTATAGTCTTAAAAATGAGTAGCTTAGGCCGATGCTTAGGCTGTTTATTTCAGTTTAAATTTGATGAATGTATACGTAAGGTTTGTAGAAATACCTTGACAATAATAAATTGATACTTTGATATTTTTTATATATTTTATGTTTTGATCCGAGTTGGGGCCTTCGGCCCCCCTCTATATCCCCCCGTCCCCGCAGGCAGGTGCCCACTCCAGGATAGATAAAGGGGTTTTAAATAAAATACCCATAAATTATAATAATAATCGAAAATCAAATATGAAATGAAGAACTTTGCTTATTAAATATAATAATAAAAATAGCAGCAATAATAATAATAATAATAATGAATAATAAATAGTAAAGTAATGAAATAGTAATAATAATGTAATAATAATAAATAAAGATTGCCTCAATAGTGATAATACTGCTAAATAAAGTGCAATAAGAAAAATTGAGGAGATTCGTTGTTTTTCTTATCCAAATTTCCATTATCAAAACAGGATCAACTTGTCTTAAATGTCTGTATGTATGTGGGGGTGTGCAGATCTGTGAGGACGGGTATGTTTCACCAAGCCTGACCGTGCATAATGCTATAGGAGAAATTAAATTCTTACGTACGCCGATAACAAAGAGATTCACTCTTAGGAATAGGGTAGGAGCGAAAATTTCCAAATTAATTTAATTATTATAACCGTTATTACTAAAGTAGTTGTTTTTTTTTTAATTTTTTTTATAAATTAGTTTCTTTTTTTCACTTTCATATAAAATTTTAATAATTTAAATTTAGGTTTACAATTTAATTTATTTTATTAAAGACTCTGGGGAAATGATAGTTAGAAACCTACCCTACCTACCCTATGTATGCGCCCCTGATATATATATATATATATATATATATATATATATATATATATATATATATATATATATATATATATATATATATATGTTTATGTTTATATGTTTGTATGTATTGTGTGTGGTGGTGGTGGTGTGGTGGTGGTGAAGTGGTGTGGTGGTGGTGGTGGTGGTGGTGGCAAATAAATCAATAAAAGATCGTCGGATCGGATCATCAGATCAAGAATATTGTGTAAACATGTAATATATTTTAGTTGTGTGTTCATAAGACTGTGTGCATCATGTGTAGAGTTTGCATAAAGTTTGGCAAAGTTTGTCCCTAAATATGCAAAAGACAAAATCGGCTTAAAATTAGAGTTAAAGTATTAAGAAGGCAAACATTTATAGTAAAAGATGAAGAAGTTGCAAAACGACCTACCTATTCCTTCTATTCCTTCGCTGATGTTGAGCCGTTCATTCCGCAAGACAAGTCTAAACGCCTATTATATATATATATATAAAAACGAACTCAAGAACACAATCCTTCAGTTGGCAGCTTTAACTTCAAGAGGGAAGGTGTTCTTCTCGCTCTCTAGGAATATATTTTTTCTGTGTATATGTATGTCCACTCTTATC
>JABUQX010005820.1:127500-135557 GCA_015478945.1 Trachelipus rathkii
CATTTTTTACTCATAGATAAAATTAGGTTTGTTAATAACAATTTTTTTTAGTATTATTATGTCTAAGCAATCTTTGAAATAATATTATGAAGTAATTGGTCACTGCAGAATTTAATGCATTACTAGATCTTCATATTAAGAATTGCGATTGAAAGGGAAAGAAAATTGTATCAAAATGATGTTACCAATATCCTTATATATTAAACGTGTAGAGAATTTCTCTGATAACATTCCTGGGCTAAGAAAATGAGAATTCGGAGGCTTTATTTATTATTGAGACTTCGAGTTAATATAAACCTGTAGGAATATCATATATCAATCCTTGATAAAAAATTACTTATTTTATTAAAAGGAATTAAAGAATTTGGTGCTAGCAAGAATTTGTTTAATGAGCGGCACATATAATAAGTCGTTAAATAATAGAAAAATATATCAACCCGATACTGTTGCAGGGAAATATTTTCAGTTCTTGTTTTCGTGATCATTTAATTATAAGTTAAGGTACACAGAAGAACTAAACTCTATCACGAAGATAATCTCTCCAGAATCCTCAAACTTACAAACAATTTCGGCAAGGGAGGTAATTTATGGAAAGACAATAGCTACCTGGTTAATTTGAGTACTGAACAGTGTCAAGATTTATGTCACATGAAGTTACAAGAGATCTAGTATATATGCTAGTGATAGAGGTAATACTATCAGTTAGTGGTACAGTCCGTTAATCAAATCTAAAGACTAGAAGGAGTGTTTATTCAACGAGAAGGGAACTATTAATTCGTAATTGCATAATATTATTGTATATATATATCTTTTCATTTCTTACTGACTATATTTATATGTTCATTATTTATATAAATAATATAGAAATTATATCATTATTTACAATATGGATTTTAAATCCATGCTCTTATACTAAAGGGTGCTTGCTCATTAATATTAGTAATAAAACTATGTACACCATCTATGACAATTTTACCTATGGATATTATTATTTATATATTATTATAATATATATATATATTTATATATTATTATAAATTATAATATAATTATTAATTTATTATATATTATATATATAATAATACTATTTAAAATATATTATATATTATATTTATATATATTATATATTTTTATATTTATTATATATCATATATATTAGTATATATATATATTATAATTATATTATATATATTATACTATATATAATCATATATATATATATTATATATATATTAATATATATATGATATATATAGTGATATATATATCTATAATTATAATATTTATATAATATATATCTATATATATTATATATTATATATATATATTAATATTATTGTATTATATTATAATTATTTTGATAATATATTAATTGAATAATATAAATATATTAAATATAGAATGATTTAAAATTTTATAATTTATGCTTTATATTATATTAATATTAGATAGCTACCTTATTATGGTTTTCTTGTTCTGGTTACAGAGAGATTTAGTGAAGTTCGGAATCGACACTGAAAACAGCTGGGTAAAAGAATAGAAAGAAGAATAAGGAAAAGAAGTGAGAAATTAGAGAGAAGGTGTGAAATCTGGAAGAGCTGAAAGCGAAGGGTTAGAAGTTTTGGGTATGGTAAAGTAGAAAAAGTGATTTGGATATGAAAAGTAGTTAAAAATATATTCTTAACTAGGGTAACGAAATACCCTAAGAAAAAACATTTATTTAGATAATTTAGCTTGACATATTCTGAGAATTAGAAATTAAACTTAAAAATATTTATTTTAAACAATTACATTATCTTTATTATAACATTAATTAAGTGAGGAGGCACAGAAATTTTTAAAGGTTTATATTATGTCATTCACGGGGCGTACATATTATTATTAATTATTAATATAGTTATGTAGAGTGATAATTAACAGCAACAGAATAAATAATTTAATAAAGATTTCCAAAATTTTAATAATGGTTCTTTTTTGGCTATAAATTAGATAAAATTTAATAGGTTTGGATTATAATAATTTATAAGATATAATGATGGAATTATATAATTTTAGTAACCGTTCAGATTGTGCAATCATTAAATTGTGCTCAATTAAGATGGTAATGATTAATGTTGTTTCGTAAGCGGATCAGGTATTAATAATGAAATGATATTTTCATAAAGCAAAATTAATTTAATAGGGCTATATAGTACAGGTATGATATAATCATACTATACCTTGTGTTCTTTATCCTTCTTGCTTTATTTAATATTACTTCAGCTCTATTATGGATCATTGATGTTGAGAAATCTATTAACGCTACCTAGAGCATTTAAATGATCCTTGGAAGAAGCTCATGTAAGTATATACGGTAGTTTATTATTGAATTGAGCCTATGTATTGGAAGTAAAGATATTGTTCTATAGTAGTTCTAACTATGAAATAAGGGCGCATAATCACTATTCACTGTAAGAGTTGTTTCTTAGAATGAGACTGGCGTCAGATAAACATATTGAGAACCGAGAAATGAGATTTTTACTGTGAAGTGCTCATATATAGGGCGTATTATTATTATGAGGCTAAGGAAGATTTAAAAGTAATGTTAAATTTGACTTGGATCAACTATAGACCGGTATATTATTATATTATATATTATTATTATGTATATTCATATATATTAATTGGATATTAATTTATTATATTTATTTAGGCGATATGCCGCTTCCTGGGAGTATGTTAATTATGAGATTTATAATATATATAGAGATAGTATATTTATATATATTATATAATCATATTATATATATATTTAATATATATTATATATTAATTTATATTTATATATATATATTAATATATATATTTATATTATATTATATATGTAATATTAATATATATATATAATATAACTATATATATAATTATATATTTATTATAATTAATATAAATAATATATAATATATAATCATAATATATATATTATAATATATATATATATATAAATTATGATATATATTAATATTATATTAATATATATGAAATATAATATATATTTATATATATATATATATATATTAATAATATAATTAAATATAAATTATAATATATATATATATATTATTATATATATAATAGATATAATATATATTATTAATAGATCATGGATATTAATAGATTCCTTATAATTGTTAGTAATATTACTATTTATTATTCATTTATAATTATATATAATATAATATAGTAATTATATATATATATTATATTATATACTTATTATATTAATATATATTCATTATATATTATAAGTAATAATTAATTAATATACTATAATATATATTAATAAATATATGTATATATATATATATGATAGTATATTAATATATTAATATAGTATATATATATATACTAAGTATATATATATATATAATTATAAATTATATATTATATACTACTATTTTTATTATATATATATATATAATTATATATAAAACTCATATAAAATATTATTAATAAATCAATATATATCTATTTATTTATTATTTTTTGATAGAACTAAATTATATTAAATATAGAATATATATATTTAGTATATTATATATAACTATTTTAATTAAGTACTAATTAATATATTATAACTATTTATATATATTATATTTAATATACTATATTAATTATATATATAATATAAATACTATATTTATTCTTTGTTATTACTATACTATACTATATATTAATATATATTAATAATAATATCTAATATATATAATATATAATTATTATATAAATATATACATAGTATTATATATTATAAATATATTAATTACTAAGTGTAGTAAATTAATATATACTATATATTCATAGGTATATTATATTTAGTATTTAGCATGGAATATATAAAGGTCAGAAGCATAACAATTACTTATTACTTATATACTAATTATATAAAATTTTATTAATATATTTAGAACTTATACTGTTTAATAGAAATTAAAAGAAACTATTTATTACTAATTACTAACTGATTATCGACATGTAATTAATATAATTATAAGTTTCAATTGAGATGATTGTATATATAATTCTATATTAGTCTTGGATAACGAACAGAGTAACTTATATAATCTTTAGGTAATAAGGGGTGTTCAACTACACTTATTGGATACCTATAAATTATAATATATTAATCAATTAATAATTTGTTAAGCGTCTTATTTGTATATATACTATAAATATAATATAATATATCATTGCTATAAATATATATAATTATTTTCTAGCAACAATATGTCGTAACTAAAAGTGAATCTGGGATGTAAATGATTTGACTTATGGTGGTGACGATAGTAGTTTGTTTGACAAGACGGAGAGAAGAGAACTTACAAACGATCTAGTTGGTTTAAGCGCTTTTTTATATTAAGCGCATATCATATAATAGATAACAATCGCCTACAAAGGAAAATAAATTTTTTAGTCGATTTATTTTTCCATCAATAATAATTCGAACTTTCGTGCACGTTGATGGTAAATAAATAAGAGGTTTTCTTATTAGACTGATTCGTGTTTTGGTTCTAGTAGGTTTAAAAACGTGAAATATCTTTGTAGACGCTCTAAACTATACTACGCATCTACCAAAGTGGATTATAAATTGGTATTCAATACCAAATTGATATATTGGACCATTATCAACAAATTGAAATAATAATATATAATAATATATAATTAATAATATGTGTTAATAATATTTGAATTATATCATAATAAATTAAATATTAATTTATAATTAATATAATTAAAGCTCTGAATTAACTATTCATGAAATTGTTTACAATATGATTAATAATTTTTTTATTTAAATATCAAATAGATGAATCTTTTTTTTTTACTTCTTATATCTCCGTTTTACTAGATTTTTGTTTTCAATTATCCATTAGTTAATAATATAAATTATTTAGGAATTTGGAAGCTTCAAAGACTTTTTTCATAATTAGTAAAACACTAAATAGTACTGTATTATCTTATGATATGTCCCATTAGTTTTTTTCTATATGATTCTGGTGCACCAGCTATTATATGGAATTCAATCCATTTGCAAAGATAAATAATTATTAGCTAAATAGTAGTCAGTGTTAATATTATCGATACTAACAATGTAAATATTAGCTTTTGTTTATTCGTAAAACAAATTCATGTCATATTATTTGATCAAGATCTCGTACTGATACGTCTTCAATATTCACTGTGAGAGAATAAAAACAATCTCTGTTTGTGTGCAGATTTTTATAAAAGAACTAAAGTCTTTGAGATATGGTTTTCAGGTTCTTCCAGATTCGTGGTTTGTAGGGAATGAAAGCATGAAAATGATGAGGTTGGGTATGATTTTAATATAAAAATGCATTTCATCTACTCTCAGTGTAGTGGGTTTTGTGCTATATGCGTATCTGAGTATAGTATCTCAAATACAATATATAAATATATCTCTACATTATACATATCGGCAAGGGAAACAAGAACAAACATCCTTTTTGAAAAAAGGTAAATCCTTATTATATATACAGCCTTACTATAGAAATTGGATTTCTGACATAATATACTAACTAGATTATTCAACAATAATATTACCGTTATATTTAAGAAACTAAATCATTTTGAAGATCATGTCAGTACTGATCGATTACATTGAATTTTGATCAAGATCTTTAATACATACAAATATAATAGGACGATTCGTTTTCCTAAATCGGTCTATCTATTGAGTATAACATGCATATATATACATAATATATTTAATATTAATAATACTATATATAACTCTTATAACACCTTTGTCACATAAAACTAATTATTTATAAATATATAAAAATATGTATCTTACAAAATATTATTTTTAAACAATTCTTTTAACATGCAAAAATCACAATTACTTTTATCTTAAAGAATACACAACAATTTATATAAGTGTCTAATATATATATGAGAACGTATATATTAAATCACAACTCTGTTAATTGATCATATTGGAAGATGTAGGATAATGGTCGGTTAATGTATCATATCAATTAATAACTAAGATGATTTAGATGAATATTATATAAATATGAATTGAACCATATCATCTTATATTATTTATACTGATGAAAACCTATACACAGAATTTTAGAAAATTATTCTAATAAAATATATTACATACTGAGATATATTACAATTTTTTTTATATTTTTACATTATTTTAATTTATACTATATAATAAATATTTTTTAATTATATTATTGAATAATTATAATAATAGTATATCATATATATATTTATATAATATATATATACTATTTTGACAATCTTCTATCTTATATTATATTATATATAACATTATAACTAATATATCATATAATATATTATATATAATATATATATTAATATATATATTAATAATATTATTAATATATATATATGATATATATATATATATATACTTTAATTTACTATATATATATCATATAATCAAATATATATACTATATATTTATATATTATATATATATGTGTATCATATATATATTATATATATATATATATATATATTATATATATATATATATATAGTTATATAATTATATAATATATATATATATACTAAGTATATATATATACTATAATATATATATATATATCACTTATATATATATTTTATTAGTATATATATATATTATATATATATATTATAGTTATATAATATATATATATATATACTATATATATATATATACTAATATATATATATATATATTTATATAATATATATATATACTTATAATATGTAATACATATATATATATATATATATAGTATATATATATATAATATATATATATACTATATATATATATATATCATTAATATATATATATATAATATTTAATATATATATATATACTGTATATATTCTATATATATATCATATTATATATATAATATATATAGTTTATATATATATATATATATCTATATATTATATTATATTAATATATATATAATATATATATAATATATATATATATATACTATATAATATATATTATATATTTATAATACTATATATATAATAATTATATATATATATATATATATATATATATATATTCATAATATATATATATATATTATTTTTATATATATATATATACTATATATATATATTTTTATAAATAATATTATATATATAAATATAATATTAATATATAATATATATATATATATTATATATATAATATATATATATATATATAATATTAATATATATATACATATATACTATATCTATATATGTATTATATATATATATACTACTAATTTATAATATATTACAATGAATTAAAAGAGAGAAATATATATATATATTTATATATATATATATATATATAAATATATATATAATATACTATATATATATATTAATAATTTCTATTTATATATATATACTATATATCATATATATATTATATATATTATATATCTAATAATAATATCACCACATTTTATGAATCTAGGGTGAAAGAAGATAAATCTGAGTTTCAAAAATATAAGCTTTAACGATATAATAATAAATAATATTACTATATAATATATAATAATAATAATAATAATAATAATTAATATTAATAATATAATATAAATAATTATAATAATAATGATACAATAATATATATAATTAATATCATAATAGACAATAATAAATAATATATAATAATAATAATATAATCATAATAATTATATATATATAATAATAATATAAATAATAATCTAATATAATATATATAATAATAATTAATATAATAATAATATAATATAATAATATAATAATATAATAATAATATAATAATAATAATAATAATAATATAATGTGATAATATAATAAGTTACAATAAATCAAATAAATAATATAATACATAATAATCTATAATAAATAACTAAATAATAATCATAATACATAATAATAATCAATTAATATAATACTAATAATATATTATTATCTCGTATAATATAATAATATAAATAATAATAATGATGACATAATAATATAAT
>JABUQX010005821.1:0-12500 GCA_015478945.1 Trachelipus rathkii
TCTGATTTCCATGAAATTTTCAACAATGGTCAAATTTATGGAGACTGAATAATCCCAAATTTCAGGGAAATATTTCAAATCATTTAGAAACTACGGCCATGTAAAGTTCTAGAAAAATCTTAGGAAATGTGAAACCAGCATATGTTTTAATCAATATAACAACTCTCCTAGTTAAGCTAGAACAATGAGAGTGGTGTCATTTTGTAGCATTTTTCAAGGTCTTTTTCAATTATATATAACAATATGGGTTATGAGGAAAATTTGCTTTTCAAAATCTACATCAAATTTGAAAAAATTGTAAAAGTACATTAAAAATTTTCGAACAAATTAAGCAAATGCCTTATACATATGTTAAATGTCTAGCAAAGTTTAGTTATGGAATGATGAAGGCTTCATATTTTAAAATATTTATTACAAACCCTCGATTTTTACAAAAATCCAAAAATTTACCAATTTCAACATTTTGTATCAATTCGAGGGAATTCAATATGGAGAAATTATATATATATATATATATATAGTAAGAAGACGCTATATATATAGAATATATATATATATATATATATATATATATATATATATATATATATATATATATATATATATATATATATATATATATATATATAAAGAAGAAAGAAAGAAAAGTTATATATATATATATATATATATATATATATATATATATATATATATATATATATATAGAGTGGGGGGGGAGTTTTGGACCACTTTAGGTATAAGTTTGTCTCCCGACTTTCCCCAATGTCATTTTGGAATTTTTTTTTTTAAATTCAAGGCCATATAGTAGGTAATAAGCACACAAAAAAATAATAATGTAATTCTAATAATAATAGTTTTATTAAAGTTTAAATAAAGCTCATTCAGCCTGACCTTGGAGGGGTGAATCGGACCATCTGTTTAAATTCCTCTTTTACGTATAAATTCAATTTTATATTTTAATTTTTACTTAATATAATAATTGTTTATCATATTAAAATTAGTAATAAGTAATAAAAATGTCAATAATGATACATAAAATAAGAATAAAAATAAGGTGGTCCGATTCACCCCTCTCCACTCAAAAATTGACACTTTTTGGAATTCATATTTTTTATATAATTTTCATTTTTATTTTAATTTTTACTTAATATAAGTAACTATTTATTATATTTAAATTAATTATACGTAATAAAAATGTCAATAATAATACGTAAAATACGAAAAACAATGGTGGTCCGCTTCACCCCATCATCAATTTTTACGGCGGGGTGAATTGGACCAAGTTAGGCCCCGTGATTTAGCCACTAATACTGTTTAGAACAAAAATTTACTTTGCCAGTTTAAAGCTAATATACTCGAGTGTATACACTAAAAAAATAATTAAAATCCATTAACAATATTTCATTTTATAACAAAGTTAAAAAAACTCACATTTTTCAAAAGTGAAATTCTATTAAAGGGCATTTTGTACCCTAATTTATAAAATTTTGTAAAAATATAAAAACTCTCTAGAATTAAAGGTGATCTAAATAAAACTTGTAGTACTACAGCGTGGCTATTAAATGAGCAAAATTTTTTATTTTTTATTTAGAGTGAATCTAATCATGTCAAAATTTTAGAACCCCTTAACCCCTTAAACACTATATATATATAACATATATATATATATATATATATATATATATATATATATATATATATATATATATATATATATATATATATAAGTATATATTAGTGATGGGACGCATTAATCGTCATCGGTAAAATCGGGTATTTTTTTTCCATCGTCATCGTCAAATTTTGCAGTTTATTTTGCCGATTAATTGAACAAATATTAAGAATTTGAATAATATTAAAACTCAAAAAATAATAATAAATAATAATACACAATAATAATAATAATTTTATATATAAAGAAGAGCAGTTAGCAGCAGTAGCAGCATATATATATATATATATATATATATATATATATATATATATATATATATATATATATATATATATATATATATATATATATATATATATATATAGGTATGGTATCGCGATAAATTATCGCGATAACGGTTTCGGGTTATCTGTTATCCGATAAAACCTTTTACCGATAATCGGTATCGCGATAATTTTTGTTCCAAACTACCGATAACTATATGGCGATAATTTATCGCGATAACGGTTTCGGGTTATCTGCTATCCGATAAAATCTTTTATCAATAATGGGTATCGAGATACTTTTGTTATATATATATATATATATATATATATATATAGCTATATATATATATATATATATATATATATATATATATATATATATATATATATATATATATATATATATATATATATATATAAAGGGAGCTGTTCTTTCTTTCATGGAACCTGGAGCCTAATGCTGGAGTTTTATGATATTTGTATATTATAATTTTATTATCATATTTTTCATTATTATTTATCATTTATTGTGTACTTATTTTCAAACCTTGTGAAATTAGAATGATATTAACCAGTGATATTGTATTGCAGAAGTACTGATGAAATATTTGTAAATTTGTTTTCATGATATTAGTAATTTGTATTCATAAAGTTAATTTGATTCATAAGTTATTTTTCATGAGAGAATATCTTTGTTTATTAATTCTCCAACTGTAAAAACTGTAAATCGTGGAGTGAACTCTATACAGAGGTTGATAATTCACCAATAAGAAGATCAATATCAAGGATCCACAGATGAGATAGTTCCCCTCGTGGATGTTTACATAATACAAAAGGGTATGTTTAAAACCTAATTTAAATAAGAGATTGATTAAAACTAGATAAAAAACATTGTAACTTAAAATCTTTATTGTTAATAGGGAATTATTCTCGGGATTGAACTGGCTTTGGGCTGATACCAGCCTTTAACTGTCTTTGGGGTGAAAACTATTCTTCGGTCTACGATCTAAATTTTGGCTGAAACCCAACTCTAAAACTGAAACTGGATTGCAAACTTACTATGAAACTCACCTTATATTGAAACACAGTCATATGAAAATCATACCAATATAACAGCTTCTGTCAATTTTGGATTGTCAATTGAATCGTCAACTTGGAAAGTTACATCTGTTTATATTTCATCTTACCTGAAAAAGAACAAGAGTTAAAAAGATTGTTCTGCATGAGAATTTCTACAAAGACGAATAAATATAGAACTTACTGAAAATAGCCGAAGTATTCATTTGGAAGCAGGATATATATATCAAAGATAAGTATAGCGATTGTTGAGTGTAATTCACAAACACGACACCACACTTTGCTCGGTGTCAAATTAATTCCTGGTTCATTACACTTGTTCATAGTTGTGGGTCATACGGCATTTCAGCTGTGGGATTGATTTCTTATTTTAATTGCGAACCAGCTAATACCCAGTATTTACATCTTATTCTTAAATAGGGACCACTTCAGGACCCCTATTTTTTGTCCTTAAACCTTTTTCACAGTAAAGTTATTGTTACAATAATCTTTTCCTTATCCCGGAGTTTATTATTATTTTTACTATTTATTTGGTTTATTAAATTATTAATTATTGAGATCTGCATACACTACCATAGAAAAAATTGAGTATATTAAAAAAGAGGATAAAAGAGATCTTATATAATCTGGCGTCATTGATGAATCCTTCACCCTGAGGTTACGTGGCTGCTCGCTCTAATCCTCAGGTCCTGCACAAATACCTTTCGTTTCCATGAAAGCCTGATACTTGGCTGATTGTCCGACGTCCTCCTCTAGTACAAGTTTGTTCATCATTCATTAGAAGACAAGATTTAACTCATTGAAGGTAGTCGTAATTGTTATTGTTCATTTATTGAATTTTTTCATAATCATTTTTCTTCAAATATATATTGAGGGGAATAACGCAATTCCGTGGACGTTACTTCCCCTTACATAGAACACATTTATTTTAATTGGCGCCCGAACAGGGACCTGAGTGTCTTTAGTTCGGGTGGCCGCGCTTGCGGGTGATTCTGTTCACTACGCCATCACTTTTTCCGCACTTTCGTTCTTACTATTAATTGGTTTTCTCCGTTCATAGGAGAAGTAACAATATTTCTTGTTTGGTTTTCTTGATTTATTAAAATGGAACAGAATCCTACCAAAGAAACACCAAGTTTATTGGATTTGGAATTGGATCAAGATCCACTGAAAGAAATAGGTACGGAAAATCATTCCGGTACCTCAGCTCAAAATGTGGACGTACAGGGATCACATCAATCCCTACACTCGGAAACATGCATAGGCGCAGAAGGTGGCGCTGAGGATATCAAAGGAATCTTAAATATGCCTTCAGATCGATTATTGCCCACTCCAATGTTAAAGGATATGTTGTCCAGAGTTAAAAGGGACACACAGTTAGTAGAAGAAATGTTAGTTCACCAAGATCAAAGAACTAACATTCCAGTTAATTTTGAACCAACTGGGATGCAGTCACACGTTAGTGGTGAACAACATCCTCTAGCTTTCGACATTCCTTTGATTCAGTTAGATGATAATTATAGTAAAATTCCCACGTTGCAGCATGAATTCGTAGATAGAAATACTAACCCAATGGGTGTGAGAAATGAACCACCATTAGGTTCGCAGGGTTATCCTAATCTTATTAGACCAGAGGATATAAGAGACAATCAGTTTCTTCATAATCCTTCTGTAGGACAACCTAATGTTCAGTATCGTAGTTATAGTAGTAATCCTTCATTTATGGGGCAGGTTCCTTCTGGATCTTTAAATAATGGTGCTTATACCATAAATCCTAACCTTGAACCACATAACTTAACTCAACCTAACATGGGTTATGCTTATGGTGGTCTACCCCAGTATCAAAATAGGCCATTATTACAGCCTCAGCCTCTGCCTCAACCGCTGCTTCCTAATATGGCTTTACCAAATCAGACCTATTCAAGATCTAGTGGACCTGAAGTTCCTTTGTATACAGGTCAGCAAATTAAAAATCATTTGGATATGCTTACAGAAGCCATTTATTTGCTGTCTCAACTTCTCAAGAATAGTCAACGCTTGAAGGTTGTAGACCCCGGTAAATATAAATATGAGGCCGATCAAGACCTTATAATGTATTTGGGTGATTTTGAGGCTTATTGCAGTCTACATTACCCGAATTCGCCTCATCAATGGTTGAGACTCTTAGGTCGTCAACTGGAGGGTCGATTCCTTCAGTTATACAAATTATTGGTTAAGGATGATAGAAATTACTTCTCAGTCAGAGATGCACTAATCAAATGGTTTCAAGATGAGGAAATACGTAAGAAAGAGGACCAACTGCAGAAGTATCATTCTGCAAGACGAAGTCGTGGCGAATCCATAAAAATGTTCGCACTTCGATTAGAGCGCTTAGCTCGAAGAGCCTACAAAGGTATGATATACGTAGTTACGCACTGCATTTTTATGTTACGTAGCAGAGTCCTCATATTGAACAAATTGTACGTCAATTTCTTAAGATGCAGGAGCTAAATAGAAAGTATAGAGTACCATGGGAAGACTTAGTCAATTTCGCAGACTCTTTGGAAGAAAATAATAGCACGGTTCCTCATTCATTCTCACAATCTCATAACAAAAAGGATGATCTAAATGAGACCATTGACTCTGTTATTCAAATAGAGACAGTGTATCCTAATTGGACAGAAAGCCTACACGATCGGGAAACCGAGCGTGTAAGTAAATCATATAAAAATCGTCCTAAGGCCAATAATCGTAGCCCAGTTTACTATACTTCAAATACTACAGAGATACTCGCCGCAGTCCTCCACCTAAGTATGACCAACATCATGGTCGTGCAACTAATAATTCAAACACGAATTCAAGTCCTACTGGTGAGGATAAAAAGAAATTAATCTGCGAGTACTGTGAAAAACGTGGTCATCAAATGAGAGAGTGCTACAAATACTTAGGTATTTGTAGCTATTGTAAAAAGAAGGGACACATACGGGCAGAATGTAAGTCATATAATTCTGTTCCGTCGTATTCGCAGAAAAATCCGAATACTAGTAGGGTTAGGTGTCCTTTTTGTCAGAACCCACATGCAGGTATAAATTGTCCTTACAGGACTCCTCCTCGAAACAATAATTCTCCTAGGAGGGATGGTGGACCACCAAAAATCGTTGAGTGTGATTCACCGAATTCACCTCGTGGACCGCCCAGGAAACCCTATTCTGGAGTAGTTAGGAAAGTAGTTCCGCAGACGCAGGAGGAACATCCTGAGCATTTGGCTAAACGATCGGAAGAACCTCAACCACAGCGGAAATATTTAGATCCTTGTGAACATTGTCTTAAGTCACATTACGAGGGCCACTGTCATGGCGTAAAGGAGAAGTCTGATCGTTCCCACGTTCATCCGTTAAACCCCCAATCTCCACAGAAATGAGTCGTCCAGTGGAGATAAAGTTAATTCAAGACTCAGGACCTGTGAATAATACGGATCCGGATGATGAGATGACCATCCCTATAAATTTATGTCGGGCTGACATTGAACCCTTAATGGTTTCCGTTGTTTTAGATGATTTTTCGAGTCCTCGGTATGATTGTCTCGTGGACAGTGGGGCTGGGGTAAACCTAGTTAGCTCTGAAGTAATTCCTTTGTTGGGAGAGCACAAGGAAATACTACCTTCCGCAGAAGCTGGTGTCAAAGCCATAAGTGGCTTTGCTAATAAGCAAAGGATCCCAATTTCACAATATGTGAATCTAAAATTAAATTTTCTATCGGGATTCTCTACTAAATCCTCCGCCTATTTTATTGTCCCACATCAGTACATGAAGGATCATACATTGATCTTAGGTACGTGTGCGCTCCGAGAAAACCATCTCTTACCGGATATGGCCCGACACCAATTGATTTATCTTGAGGGGAAGAAAATAACCGTGGTTGCAGATGGGATGAAATGTTCTTATAATTCATCATTGCCGGTGTATACAATACCCGTTCGGAACATATCCATTGTAAATACAAATGTCAATGATACAGACATCATGTATGATCAACGTCATGATCGTACACTTAGGTTTATTTTAAAAGGTTTGAGCAGTCCAAGTCATCAAGTAAATTGGAACTTAGTGAACAAACAATATAGAATGTACCACAATCAGATTGTTTTTGAAAATGGAATTTTATACTATAAAACCAAAAACAATACTTTGTTGTATCTGGTCTCTTTAGATTTTCTAATGCATATTGTCTTGAATCTTCATAGTTCATGCGCTCACATAGGTAGAAACAAATTGGTGCAGCTGGTATATAAACAGTTCTGGCACCCCAGAGTTAACCACGTCATTTCAGATGTGGTTCGTTGTTGCCCAATTTGCCAGAAGCAAAAGACCTTTTCGTCGAATGTTACTCCCCCAATGTTAAAAATTCTTGCAAACTCTCCATTTGACTTGTGCGCAATGGATTTGTTGCAGTTCCCTAAAACTTTTAAGGGGAATAAATATTGTGTCGTATTCATCGACCATTTTACCAAGTGGGTCGCTGTTGTCCCAGTGGCAGATAAGGCCAGTCAGACAGTATCCCAGAAATTGAAACACCAAATTCTTCCTTTCTTACCCAAAGTGCCAAATCGGATTCTCACTGATAATGGCACTGAGTTCACCTCACATGTTTTTCAACAAGTACTACAGGATCACAATATTAAACATATTCGTACGTCACCGCTTCATCCTTCTAGTAATGGGGTGTGTGAACGTTTTAATCGCAGTCTCATTCAAATATTGAAGTGCTTGGTTCTTGAGCAACCTGCAAATTGGGACGAGGAATTGGCATCTTCAATTCTAATATTAATAATAACACTGTCATACGTTCTTTGGGGATGTCACTTCTGATTTTTTTACTACAAAAGTCCCATGTACCAATACATACTTACCCTCAGTACTGGAAAGAGGGTAGTATTAACTTTAAGCCCTTTAAAAAGGGTCAAAAAGTTGCTCGGAAAGTCATCCGAACCGGTCCCAGTACTACCATGAAGTTCCAAAGTCGATGGGAGGGACCATTCATAGTTGAAGAGGTGAATCGTAACCGTGTTACCTATACGATTAGGCGAGCTAATAAACCTTCTGATCGCCTACAGAAGGTCCACTTTTCTCATCTGAGGGGGTGGATTGACATCCCAAATTATTTAAGAAGGTATCTTTCCCGGAACAAAGAAATCAGTGAGATGTTCTTTTCTGAAGATGACGAATTGATGGAGGAAGAGAACGATCCTGATTTGCCAGATCATAACTCCGAGGCTAGTTATGAAGCAAGTGAAATCGGGGAAGCATTATCTGAGGTTCCTCTATTCGATAATAGCTTTGACCACATTGAAGAGGAAGATGCAGACTTTGAAGGATTTTTATCTTTCAATCCCATAGCTTTGGATGTGTTTTCCAAACTCCCAGATTTAACTACTAGGATTATGCAGCTGCAAATGGATAAGAGTGAAGGAGTGGGTCTCCCCACTGAATTGTCTCCCTGCTCGTCACCTGGTTCTGTTAGACCGCACTCACCTATTGTGAGGTTTTCATCACCTATAGCGGAAATTCATTCCGAATCTACTGATTTCTTTGTTAATTCAAGGAGTCCTGAAAAGTCTGGAGAGTCGTCGTTCGATAGTGCTCATACACCTATGTCGGATGCTGGAGCATCCGATGAGTTGGTGTCCACTGGTGAAGAGGAAATTCCAACACCTTTTACGCCCTCATTAGATTTTCATGATTTATATGCTCATGAGTACCCTGTGCAGTTTCAATACCCCTCTGTTCTTACTTCTTCTTTTGCAGATCCTAATGAAGGAGTTGCGGCGTCACTCCCGCCTTTAGTAATGGAGGATATTAATAAAACTTATTCTGTAGAGCCGAACAATGTATCCTTCAATCAGTCCTATTTTCGAGATCGACCAAGTTCAAATTGGTCTATGACTTCAGAAAGTAATAATCCTGCTGAACCAGAAGTTTCTTTGGTTCAGTCCGGAGACGTAGAGAATGGTTCGTGGAATTTTGGAAGTTCTAGTTCTTCACGTGACACTGAATTTTATGGTTTTGGACCTACGGTTTGGGAAACAATGATGGGCCCACCTCTTGCTGAAGGATTGTCCACTTCGCCACCGGTGGATTTTGTGCCACCATCTTTGCAGGTTGTTGGCGAAGTGTTTGGAAACCCTGAAAATGTGCAGTTAGATGATAGCAATTTGGCTCTTTTACCATTAAGTCAAGAGGATATAGAGTATATTCAGAGACGTCCTTTTACCAGACGTATGGGGCCAGTTATTGACTTACCTCATGTGATGTCAACGCCGTTGGAATATGTGCGTCGGCGAAGACGTTCATCTCTTCTATGAAGACTGTTGTAAATACAGGAATTTTGATTCTTTTTATGAATTAAATTGTAGTTGAAAATTTTTATTTTGGTTATGGTTATTATCCTTATTTTTTTTATTATTCATGTTTTCTGTTCATGGAAGCCAATGCTTGACAAAAATAAAAAATTAATTTTGGGGTCTCAGTTACTAACCTTATTTTGTGTTTTCAATTCATGTAAACAAACATAATGTTTAAACATGTTGGTTGGTTTTCTTGGCTAATTAATGCTAGCTTGACTCATTAAATCATTAAAATATTTTTTTCATTAAAATATATAAATGGAGTTCTTAAGCTGACATGTTTGGTAGTGGTTGTTGACTTAAAAAGTTATAATAATAATTTGCAAAATAATAGTAAATTGCATGAATTACAAGATACTTAATGCTCTAAAAAAATTAATGAAAAAAGAATTTTCATGCATATGTTATCTCGAATGCTCAGTTAGGTAATTTAAAATACTCTGGCATCATATACTTGAATTCTCATTTTAGTGTATTGCTCATAATAAGAGTCATGATTTTCAGTTTAGGGGTTGTAAATAATTTCTTCATCGACTCTTCATAGATGATTATAAAAAGTTTAAAATCAAATTAATATAGATGTTTAGATTTTCATTTTCATATTAGGATTAATTGATGCCGAGTATAAACTATTATTTATGACATTTACATTTATGCACTCAACTAATCACTGTAATTTTCTCCTTCCTTCTTCAGGTATTGTACTTATAGAGTGAGCAGAGAGGTTTAAAGAAATATAATAAGTAAAAATTTTATTAAAATTCAAGAATAAAAATAAAAATGCCTCTCTTGTTAGCTGCCGGTGCCTCTGCCGCCGCTCTGTTTTGTCATGAGAAAGCAATTTTGAGGAAAAAATATAAGATTTATACTCGAGTAAATTTTCAATCAGGACGGAAGTTATCTGAATGTCCCTCAGTCATTGAATCTTTCATGACTCCAGATGTGGATTATGTCATTGTGTGGGCTTTGACTCCCATAGCCTGGCAACCCACACACTTGACGAATACAGACCAGAAAACGGTTAAAGTGTTTAAACCAGTACCAGACTTCAGCATCGAGGAAGTACCTGCAGTGATGAAAAATATCACAGAAATAGTAAAAAAGGTCAACCCAAGGGCTAGGATTTTTCTCATGATCCCTCCTGTCCAAGATCTTCATACGTTTAATCAGGGGAGAATAAGAGACGCTTGGGGCAATTTGTTTGCTAATTATGTTAATGATGATCCCGAATTGGATCCAAAAAGAATGCGAGCTCATTCTATTCACAGTCACCAACAATTTGAAAAGCTTGCAACGTCTCAATACATCTGGCCTTTTAAAAATGTGTTAATGGGAACTGAAGTCTTAGATTTTTATTATAAAAAGAACCCTCCTACTATGGAATTGAAAGATACACCACACAGAAAATACCTTAATTCAGAACAAATGAAGTTGAATTCCCCATTAATGTTGGATGGATTACATCCAAATATAAAATTTCTGGAATCTTTGATGAATAAATATAGTCGTAGTTTTGTAATAGATAAAACCCAAAGGCATCATAGTTTAACCAGAATAGATGAGAGATTTGGTACAAGACCCCGACGACTGATGAATCGCTCAGACGAAAATACGGATCGTCAAGAGATCCCAACCATTGATAATTTGTCAACCCCATCTACATCTTCGACTTATCAGTTGGAGAATGTTAGCTCTGGGACGACATCAGGTTCGAATGATTACGCAACATACTCAGGTTATTATCAAGGTGATTATGCAATAGGTAATTCATATCCCTCTGGTCCAACATCGGTGCCTTCCTGGGCTTCTACTCCTCTTCCTTTGCAAATGCAATCGAATCTTAATTATGCTGGGGCTGCTGATTCGGTACCACAGGCTTCGGTTGTGTCTTCTTATGTTCCTTCGATGTCCCATGCTTATCCTCGTGTACCTTCTTCATCTGTTCCCGGTACTGATGTATTGGATCCAAATGTAAGAAGGGTTCAACTACTGGTTACTACACAGGCTATGAAACAAATGAATTGGATGCAGATGTCCAGGGCTCAACGAGACCTAGCCAAACAGCAGTGGTTTCGTATTATACAAGATGAAGATCAATTGATGGAAGATGCTATATCTTATAATGTTGTTCCTCGATAAAGCATAATTAAACCAATTTATTATATTGTATATTAATTAATTAAACCAATTTATTATATTGTATATTAATCAAATAAATCATTGTTACCATTATATGACTGTGTTGTTCAAATGTAGTCATCATTATTATTTATTAGCTGGTTCAGATTTTTTTCTTAAACATAGTCATTGTACTCCAGCATTATCCTACCACCCTTTCATAGTCAGGGTATTCATGGGTGAAAATTAAGGGAGGGGCTCAATTTTATCAGGGAGGAATATAAAGGGAGCTGTTCTTTCTTTCATGGAACCTGGAGCCTAATGCTGGAGTTTTATGATTTGTATATTATAATTATATATTATCATATTTTTCATTATTATTTATCATTTATTGTGTACTTATTTTCAAACCTTGTGAAATTAGAATGATATTAACCAGTGATATTGTATTGCAGAAGTACTGATGAAATATTTGTAAATTTGTTTTCATGATATTAGTAATTTGTATTCATAAAGTTAATTTGATTCATAAGTTATTTTTCATGAGAGAATATCTTTGTTTATTAATTCTCCAACTGTAAAAACTGTAAATCGTGGAGTGAACTCTATACAGAGGTTGATAATTCACCAATAAGAAGATCAATATCAAGGATCCACAGATGAGATAGTTCCCCTCGTGGATGTTTATATAATAATACAAAAGGGTATGTTTAAAACCTAATAAATAAAAGCAATTTTTTGGGCTGAGTAATAGCCTGGAACTGTTTCTGGGGCTGATAACCAGCCTTGAATTATTCTCGGGATTGAACTGATTTTGGGCTGATACCAGCCTTTAACTGTCTTTGGGGTGAAAACTATTCTTCGGTCTACGATCTAAATTTTGGCTGAAACCCAACTCTAAAACTGAAACTGGATTGCAAACTTACCATGAAACTCACCTTATATTGAAACACAGTCATATGAAAATCATACCAATAT
>JABUQX010005821.1:15000-23896 GCA_015478945.1 Trachelipus rathkii
GGAAGAGAAGGACTACGAACTCCAAGCATCTGTGAATGCTGATGATTACACTGAACTAACTAAGGTCAACGTCATCAAAGATCAATCCAGAGTAAAGCTGCTCTCATTGTAAATAAGTCTGCAGGCGAAATCGACAGACAGGCTGTCAGACCTAGCTTTTAACAAAGAGAAGGTGCTCATTGATCTCTTTATAAGGGTACAATACTGCAATGCCGTCTAGCGCTGTGGTGGAGCGATTGTTTCTCCCTTGGCAAGAATATCTACAGAGCAGAGGAATTCTATGTCAGATGAAAACTTTATAATGCTGCTCATGTTTATGAAGGGGAAAATACAAATGCCAGAAGGCCAGAACCTAGTATTTATATTTTTTATTATTGATAAATTGGTATTAACTAATTTATGATTTCATTTCAAATCCTTTATTATCCTTTATCTTTGGCTTTTTACATTCATTATAGAATCTATAACATAAGAGCATAAATTAGAAAATAAAATTTATTATAAAACACTGAGAAGCACAGGAAAAAAATAATAAATTTTATTTATAAGATTCCAACAGTTTTACAAGTATATAAAGCATGTAGCAACATTCCCATATTTTCTGGGTATGTGTCGGTAAAGAAACTGAAAATTTTATATTACAATCTATAAAATAGGTGAAAGAAGATGTAAAAAAATTTATTTTTAACATTTTCCTAAAAACGCCAAAGTCGTGTTTTTTTTAACACATTTTATTATAGACAAATGAAAATACATAAAATTTGGATTTATCGATTTATTGGTTATCGCCTTATCGGCGATATTTTTATCACGAGTTATCGGATATCTGTTATCGATGATAAGGTTTTCGTTATCGATTTATCGGTTTTGCGTTACACTTTTCGTTTGTGCCCCCTATGATATATATATATTATTATATTATATATAATATATATATATATATATATCAGTGCGTTCCTTGGAGAATACACTTGGGTAGCAAGAGTATATATATTATATATTTATATATAATATTATTATATTATTATATATATATATATATATATATATTTATATATTAATATATATTATATATATATATATCTATAATTATAATATTATAATACTAACGAAACTCGAAAACATATTTTTTAATTTGATAATAAAAGAGCAATTTATTTGTATGAAAGACTGGTTTACATTATATTTACCAAATAGTTAATTTTTAAAGCACATTCAATTGAGCTAATTTCTTAGGCCTACCATTTTTTTAAATAAGCTGTGGGTTCATAGATAAATTTTTAAGGTTTTTTTCTTTATATAAAGATTACACTTACTCCCCATTATGCATTTTTTCAATTTTTTATGTATATTCTAAATACCACTTAATAAAGTTTATATCAAAATTAATAATCATATCATGAAACAATCAGACAACATTGATACAAAGATTTCAACAAACAGACTTTCGTACATATTTCGGAAGAGAAGAATGTTTCTATATTTTTGATTATAGGTAAGACAACTCCGTTCTTATAATTATATAAAATGAAGTCATTCGTCGTTGTGGCAAAGAATTATTACTCTTTAGATCAGAGTGAGAGCGAGAGATTTCTACATGAATCCAATTATTTATTAATTTTTTTATTGTTGTTGTTTTTTTCTTTTAATTTCTAAAGCAATAGATTCCCATTAAACGTGTGAATATAAAATTTTAAATAATTTGTAATAGCTTTTACCATTTAATTTCAATTATTTAAACCTAAATATTGGTAGGAGTCTACCGGCTAGCTATATATACGCCCTGATATAATACTATATATATATATTATTTATTTATTTATATATATATATTATATATATATATATATTTTATATATATATATAATAATATATATATATATATATATTATATATATATATATATAATATATATATAAAATATATATATATTTATACCATTTTGCTTTGGTATGTTGACATTCAGTGCTAATTGGTTCGCCTTTCCTGTTGTATGCCGTTCTATCCACACTCATCACCAGCAACATACTCATATACACGAAAATATATGCAGACTCTCGAAGAGTAGAGGTGCGAGCTCGCGATCTTGTTTATTAATTTAGAGAGAAAAATTGCCACTTGTATGTCCTTGCGTCGTCCGAAGGCGACTAAGGGACGTGGTAGTTAGGTTTGGGCTGCCTACTAAAACTTATCTTTTTGCCAGAATGCTAATGCGATGCCTCGAGAGGTTGTGAATGCAGTAAGCGCTTTAACTTCGGCGAAAATGTACTGAATAGTTCTGGGATATGAAATGTCAGAGGGTCAGAGATAATGTTGAGGAATGATGGAGAGAGGTGGATGGATGTATTATGAAAAGGGCAAATTTGATTTGCTCGCTGTGACAAAAATATGAAAGGAAACGATGAAAATGAGTGGAGTGGTTGTTGAATGTGGTTTTTGTGTGGAAAGGAATGAGAAGGGGGATAGAAGGATTTGCAATTTGAATGTAGTGAATTTGGTAGAGATATGGTGATTTTGTGTGTGGGGTGAGTATAGAATCTAAAGGTTGAATTTAGTTTTCAAAGGTAAAATTTGTGTGGTTCGACATATGATCATCTTTGAGGGTAAGTTAAAGAGAGTACGATTTTCTGGATAAATCTGAATGATGTTTTTGGATTTGGGAATAGAGATTATGTTCATTTGCCACATATCTCCTATTCAAGATGTTTTTTTTACAGTTCCAGCACCACTTCACGGCGCAGAGCCTATTCAAAGAGGGGGTGTGTACTCTCAAAGTTCCTCTAGCGAAATTCGCATATGAGCGCAGACGAGGCTTTTAAAGTGAGGAGAATTAAATTCAGTAGAAATACGAAGATGGAGGAGAATTCCTACAGTAACAGCAGGTGGTGGGAAAGAAACGGAAGACCAAGCAATAGGCCTGGAGTTCCATGTCAACACAATATCGTCGTGCAGATACAGAACCCTTGTGGCTACGAAGGGCGTGTAAAGGTGGTGGTACGAGTGGAAAGTTCCCTCTAGCACTTGCCGCTGCGTACCTATAGGATAAGAGATAAAGCACCAACATCGCGCCGCAAGATAGAGGGTCAAGTGAAATGGAAAGTAGAGTAAATGCAAATTTGCCGTTGACTCGAACCTGTCCAAAAGCCGGGTGATAACAGAGCCCCCCCAGATATGAAGCGTCTCCATAATGGGCGGATGATACCTTGTATATGGCTGGAGCAACTGAGAAAAGTAGGAAAGTCTCACAGTCTAAACAGAGTTTCTCAAAGTGGGCGATAACGCCCCCTTGTGGGCGCTGGAGGCCTAGAGGGGGCGGTAAAAGGGGCCTAGAAAAAATGGGGGGTGTTTAAGTGGTTTGGGGGGATGGGGATTTGTAAATTTCATCTTAATATTTTCAAAATTCACTGAATTAAACATACATACTACACAACATCGGTTATTTTATTTAGTATTTTAGTTCATATTCTGCCCTGTTTGACTTGTATAAATTTTATATTTTTACTATATTTATACTATATATATACTATATATTATATATATATTGTATTATATATATATATATATATAAATTATAATTATATATATATAATATATATATAATATATATTATAGTATATATATATATTCTTATATTATATTTATTATATTATTATATATATATATATATATATTTATATATGTATATATTTAATTTATATATATAATATTATATTATATTATATTATATATATATAATCTGTTACTAAAGGGCCAATTTAGTTGGCAATCTACTAAACTAATTTACATATATGAGTTTTAAAATAAGTTCTTAGATTGCCAGGTCCTATGTATGTTACCACATAAAAATTTTTTGTTTTGCTTAAAAATTGTAAAAAATTATTTTAAAATAAGTGAAAAAAAAAAAGCCCGCTTTTTTGCAAAAAGGCCATCGTGTATGCAAAAGGGCCGCAACTTTAACTTGCTAGAGTTATTTTTTTGGTATTTTTTAGGTTATTTATCTTGTTATTTAAGGTTTTTTTGACTAAATAGGCAGAATTTTTTTTTTTTTTTTTGAAATTAAATAAAAATAATAAAATAAAAAGGTAAATTTCCTCAATTTTTTTTCAAAAATCATCCCATTTGGGTCAACCTCATATCTTGTTGAGTTAATTTTTTTTTTGTGTTTTTTAAGTTATTATTTTGTTATTTAAGGTTTTTTGTGACTAAATATGAAGAATTTTTTTTTTTTTTTTTTTTTTTTTTTTTTTTTTTTTTTTTTTTTTTATAAATAAATATAATATTTAAAAAAATAAATTTTTTAAAAAAACAAAAAATCCAGTGGGCAACTCTTATACTCTCTCTATACTATTATATATATACGTTTATACAAACAAGTTTAAAATAAACGATGGCTTTTTTCATAACATTTATGAAAAGTGGGCCCTTTTTACATAACAAAAATATTTTTTAGACAATATACTAAAGTAAACAAAAAATAAACAATATACCATGTTGTTAGGTATTATAACACATATACAGGCCAATTTTCATTCCAAAAAAAAGTGGGCCTTTTTTTGTCATACAAATGGGCCCTTTTTGATAGTCTTTTTCGATGGTACTGTGTGTTGATTGGCTGCATACAAATTTTTTGAAATTTGGTGTGGGTTACCTTTTTGCATGGGACTACAATAATTAATTCAATATTAAATGATAATTTCTAGAGTTTATTATGCAGTATTTGATGAAAAGTACCAAAATGGTTTTTCACGATCGTCAAAAAGTAGGCGAAATTTTTGAAAAATTTCAAAAAATTCCCAAAATTCAAAAAATCGAATTTGAACCATTATAACACCTTTAAACATGCATACTCAATGGGGTTAATAGGTCCACCAATTTTTTTCGCTCTACACATCAATATATACGGAGATAACAGGGTGCTTTTTGCATAACAAAATTGGTGGGCCCTTTTTAGGTAACAGCAATATATATATATATATATTATATTTATATATATATAATATTATATTAATATATATATATTATATTATATTATATATATATACTATATTCCCATATATATATATATTATATTTATATGATTCGTCTATCATGGAGTGTGGAACGTGTGGAACAGAAGGGAGACAGAAAGAGAAACAACAGCAGGAAGACTGAAGAAGAATGTTGAAGGTCTGAAAGGATTAGATATTACAGAGAAGATTGTAAATCAGAGAAGGAAATTACGAAATGAATACGTACTTTGTGAATTGCATTTTGAGAAAGAGAGTAGTTAGATTTGAACGTTTCAAATATAGTAAGAAAAATTTATGTCTAACGATAAGAATTTCAAAATTTTAAGTGTTTATTTGAAAATTATTATTCATAATAAAATTCGAGATGGTTGGACGCCATTATTTAACAACGGCTTTCTTTTTATTAATGATTTTTAGAATGAAATGAATACAAAAAGAAAAAAGAATTGAGACCAATTTTGTTTGAAAACTTTAAATATTAGGAATTAGTGAAGCCGTTTCCGCGAAAGTCGTCGGTTCGAATCATGGAAAAAGAATTCAACATTCTCTTCGTCTGAATCGTGGGCTGAAAACCCTCTTCTATCATTTGTTTTCTTTTCGTGATGGTGGTGGTAAGTTTAACAACTTTTACCCACGCAACACAGCCCTGCAGCTATCGGGATATGGTGTCCTTGTATAATAATAATATAAAATATATATATATATATATATATATATATATTATATATTATATATATATATATATTATATATATATTATATTTCATTATATATATTTATATATATATATTATAGTATATAATATATAATATATATATATATATATAATTATATTATATATATTATTATATATATATATATATTAATATATATATATATTATATATATATATTATATATGTCATTTGGTTTTTAAGTTTTGTTAAAGTAAAAAAATTGGGGGCGCTGAAATATTTATTTTCAAAGTGGGCGTAGGAACGAATAGGTTTGAGACTCTGGTCTATAACAGAACTTCCTGTCTTGAGGCGCCTAGACACCGTTGTGCTGTGAGGTTCCAAGACCATTTTTTTGGTTCATGTTACGGTCAAGGATTTTTATATTGTACAGGAGAGACGAACGAACCGTCGAAGAGATTAGGAAAGTTTAGAACTAAGCGGATAAATCGGAAAGATTATGATGAGAGGCAATTCTAGAAGTTAAAAGAGGGAGTAGAATTGATACGAGTTAAAGATGAAGGGTGCGAGTCATCGAATATCGAGGATAAAGTAGAGGTGCGGTGAGTCATTAAATGAAAAGTAGGAATAAAGTAGGAGAATGGACAGAACTTGTAGAAACACTATTGACAGAAAAGACGAATAAGTGCCCCTCAACAACAGCCGATATTTGAGCGATTTGAAAGAAGCTAGACACTAAGTAGGCAAGAGAGAGAAACCAGGAGCTAAGGAGGGGACTTGGAGCAGTGAGAGTGCCATATTCGTCAAAATGCTTTGATATTCAGCGCACAACGCAAGATCTTCCGTAGTTCCTAAGAGGGAAAACCATAAATCGGTAAGAAGGATGTATATGCAGTAGACTTCGTGGCAACGAGAAGCCGTACTTGCGATGGAATGAGTTTCCGATGATCTAGAGTGAGTTGAGAAGGGTTTCAAAGATCTTAGATAGAATACAAGTGAGGCTACAGGGGCGATAGTTAGGATCAGAGCGGCTTCCTTTTTTCGGAATAGGTTTGGACATGTGCGTGCTTCCACACTGAGGGAATGTGCTAGTATTGAGACATAGAGAATATAGTTTGAGCGAGGGCGAAGTAGATTGCCTTTTCAGTTGAGAATGCAACAGAGATCAGATTGAATAAGAGGAGAAAAGACAGATTACAAAAGTTGCTAGAGATGAAAGATTTGGTCAGTATTGGGTAATTTATAATCTTTATTTAAGACATTGAATTCATTCTTATGAAAATGAAACTAAAATATTCAAATTTATAAAAAAAAAAAAAGCAACAATAGTGTAGCTATTCTGAATGAGTTCTTGTGAGTCATGGGTTTTAAAAGGTGTATGGCAGCATACAAGTTATTTAATTTTTTTTTTTCTTAAAATCATTAATTACACCATGTGACGTAAAAAATATTTTTTGAATAACCAAAAATCACTTTGCTTATTTTTAATAAATTTTTCAAAATTGCAACTGCAAAGATTGCAAGATTTCGCAGATTTTCAAAAAGCGTCCACTTTGCACAGCTACTGCAAGTGAACTGTGAATTTCAAATTTTTTCACATTTGTCGGATCAAGAAACCTCTGTGAATAGAAGTGCCAAGATAATTAAAAATCGTTTATAAGGGTCAAAATAGCTGAAATTATTCATTGAGACAGATGAATCATAAGGTATCAAAGGGTTAAACTAATACATTTTTCAGGGCAAAAGGTTTTTGTCAATCGATATATACATTTTTTAAATTATCGCTCGTGTCTATGATGAAAAGAGTCTGAAAGACGCAATAGAAAGTTTCAGCAATATTTCGTATTGTTGTTATCAGTTTGTCAAGATTATAATAATCTTTATCACTATGGTTTGTCTTACTCTTACATACCTGGTAGATACTCGGGCATTTATTTAGAATTAATTATAAATAATTATATTATATATATATATATATATATTATCTAATATATATATTTATATATATATATATATATTTATTTATTATATATATTAAATATATATATATTATATTATATTAGGTATATATTATATATCTATTTATATTATATTATATATATATATAATATATTATATATATATATTTATATATATTATATATAATATTACACCTATATATTGGGAAATAGTTTAAAACCACAGTTGTATGAGAAAAAGGTAATAGTTGAGTTTAACAGATTCTGATCGAAAAATTGATATTTTTTTCCGATATCTTTTTTTTTTTTTATCTTTGAACCGCATGTTAAGTATAGAAATGTTGCAAACTCCTCCATATATAAATTTAATGAGTCAGGCAACAAAAAAAAAAATGAAACGTAAAAAAGAATGATATATGAAAATAACGAAAAATGTCGTTTATAAAATATGTAAAATTACAAAAAATGGTAAGTTCTAATATTATAAATATATATATTATTATATATATTATATATATATATATATAAATATATATATATATATATATATTATATATATATAATATATATTATATATATATTATATATATATATCATATATATTATATTATTATTTATATTATATATATATATATATATTATATATTATATATATATACGGTATATATTATATATTATATATATATATATATATATATATATATATATATATTATATATATATATATATATATATATATATATATATATAGTATATTTATATTTAGTTTATATAAATATTCTATATATATATGTATGCACTTAAGCAACTAATTTACATATTTTGAATCAGCGTATATAGCTTACCAGAATGTAAAAAAAAAATAAAAAAAATAAAGTAACACTATGAAAAATAAATTACTATTTTGGAATCAGCATACAAAGCTTATTGTATTGTAAGTCGTTTTATGATTTAAATCAACTCCCTAGAGTAGACCGCATAGATATGCAGGAGTCGGGGTTTCTCGCCTGTAGTCGGACGACGGCTCTGTTCATCGCTCGAGCCCCCTAATGGAAATATTTTTCCTTGAACTTCAATTTTTGGGGGTCGAGCCGATGGGGGGAAGAGGGGGCTCCATCGTCCAGCTAGAGGCCGAGAGAGACCGACTCCTGATATCTATGCGGTCTATTCTAGGGTGTTCGTTAATCATAAAACGACTTTACATATAATAGGCTTTGTACGCTGATTTCAAATATGTAATTAGTTTTTCGTAGTCTA
>JABUQX010005822.1:0-10000 GCA_015478945.1 Trachelipus rathkii
TGAGTAGTATGGTTATTAGGGAGGATATAGGAGATAGAATGGGTTTATATTAATATATAGTATGAATAGCTATATATATAAGAATATATACGCTCAATTATATATCGGAGAGTAGTAGTAGTGTCTTTGTTTTATTTTTTTCTTTTTTTTTTTTACGTTAGTGCAGTTTCAGTTTACTTCCTTAACAATGAATGCGGCTCACAATTGTGGGCTGAAAAATCAGCAACAAGGGAGGGCCCTGTCATATATATGTTTCAAAGGTCAAAGAAAGATTTGATTGGTGAAATGAAAATATTCAGTGCCAGTCAAGAAATAAATAAAAGACTAACTAAATTTTGTATTCCTTCGCATGTGGAATCGAGGGTAGATTACATCACAAAACAAAATGCTATATTGCAAGAATATTGCGACTTCTTGAAGATAGAAAGAGAATAGTGTTACTGGCTAAAGTGGGAAAGAGGCAGATAGATATGGGATAATCATTTTAGAAAGGTGTTATGGATCGTAAAAGAGGACGAAATAACCCGAACAGCGAAGTAGGGTCCAGAGTGGGAGACAATCATTGAAGATTAGATGAAGCAGAGGTGCGGGGATTGTGGCGACAATCAAAATTTGACAAATGGGAAGTAGGGTCGTCGTGACAGTATAGTTAGACTGAGTCGCAGTGATGGAGTGTGGAGCCATATACGAGCGTGCAAGATCACCTCAGGTAAGACGCTTTCGTCTGTGAGAGGAAGCCCACTCCCCGATGTTCGGCTTTATGTATCATAGAGTATTCTTCCCCACGCGATCACCAGTATGCGTCAGCACCTCTTGCGCCAACAAGATCGAGAAAGCCCCGTACGGAGAGCAGGAATAGTAGATCAGTTGCGGGAGGCACACGGCGTTGTCGGAATGCATCCGGAGGTACCTGGAGACACTCCGAGAAGAGGAGGGTCGATTTTGGCCCTCTCTGTCAGCGATCCCGTTGCCAGCTATGCATACATGAGAGGGAAGTCACACATAAAGATAAGTTGTTTCTTACGGGAGTGCAAGAGTCGAAGAAATTGTTGTACAGCTGATACATTGTGGCTTTTAGATAAGGGGTTTTAAGTGGCTTGTAGCGCGCTACAGGGCGAAATGCGAGAATAGAGACGACATATGAGTGATCTTGGTTAAGGATTATAGAATTCGAGAAAGGGCAATGATTATAGCCATTAATTCTGCTGTGAAAAAGTGCAGCGATAAAGGGGGAGGGGTATGGGAGAAGGTTGCGTGCAGGTAAGACAGCAAGAGCGCGAAAAGCGCCCACACTGTCCCTAGTCTTAGAGCCGTCAGTAAAGCAACGGGAAGTAAATTCATAACGTGACTGGCTGTTGAGAGGAAAGAGTGCTTTTAACAGGGCAGCAGGATAGGCTAGATTTGGAGAGAGCATGGTCGCAGCCAAGCAAAGAGGAGAGGAAGAGTAGCCAGAGGTTGTGTACCTTGCGTCAAACAGAGACAAGGCGAGCACCCTTTGTGAAAGGATGTTGAGGAAATTAAACGATGTTAGGAATGGACGCGTCTTGCAGAATACGAAGGCCAGTACTCTAGGATTGCTGAGGTACTCTGCAGAATCGGGGTGTCAGAGCAGACAGGTATTAGGGGTATGAAAGAGCAGAAGATAACATGGTACACACGCATAATATATCTCTTGAAAAGAGAGAGTGGCAGCAACGAGTTGGATTCACTTCAAGGCTGCACCTGGGGGAACGTGGACAAGAGCTCCGATGAAAGATAGGATCGCTATCGTTGGATGGATCTAACAGTGGTAGCCGAGTGTTGTAGGCCTGAACATGATAGTGCACAGCCATAATCCCAGTATTCGGATCGGATTAGAGCTACGTAAAGGCGTATAAATAGGATTTGCGATCAGCACCCCAAGATTTTGAGGCGAGATCGACGTAACAGGGCAAGGAGTGTCGATGACAATTGTTTAAGTGTTTAGAGATGCGAGGTGCACAGAATGTTAACGTGGGTCAGACTAGGATAGCCTAGGAAGTTGACGACTAGTGAAAGTTACTGAAAGGGCGAACCATAGTATCGTTCAGGTGTGTTTCGCCTGAAAGCAGGTGGAAGTTTTGTCGACTTCGCTTTTTTCTTAAAAAGGCCACTCTGAGGTCTTGTGGGGAAAGAAAAATGGAAGCCATGGAGCGTAAGCCCGAACTGTAGAAATTAATTTTCGAATAGCTGAGGTTGAAGTTGCCGTTCGAAGAAAGGGCAGCCGCTGGCTGGAGGCTAGTGCTAATAGGAGTATGACTAAGTCATCAGACAGAGGGTATATGAGAAGAAATTGACAGTACGGCTCGAGAGAATAAGAGGTAACAATATCTAGAGAATCCGCAAGAGAGCAAATGTAGTACTTAAAGACAACACGGACTGCACGGAAAGACTCTCTCAGAGTAAAGGCGCGTGACGAATAGAAGAGAACCCGAACCTGGATAGATCTGTGTCACAAAAGTAACAAAGCAGAGAGAGTTGTCCCGCGAAACCAGCGAATGGTTGAGTTATAAGGAGAATCCCAGTTCTCACGTTGTGTCGTAAGCTTTTTCAAGATCAAAAAAAGACACCAAGAAACAAGCCACACGTACTCATTGAGAAGGCGTTCCAGGATGTCAGAGTCTAAATTTTTACATAGGTCGGCGGATACGAGAGCGATTTTTTCGCAGAAAACCAGATTGGGAAGTTTGATGAAAGCTACGGCTCACCATGAGGCAGAGGAGTGAAGCGGCCAAACCCATTTTCTACCATTCAATTTAATAGATGACAAGTCAGCGAAATGGGTCTTTGGTTGTCTACCAACTGGTATCGGATCTTTGTCAGGTTGGGGATAGGAGATATACAAAGCGTGTAGTCTCAGAAATAGTGGAAAAGAGATTCGATCCAGATTTGTTGTGAGATAAATCCAGCAAAAATGCTGACGAGTTGCGAAGATGGATATGACGGAGATGATGTAAGAATCAATTCTGGACCAAGGGACACCGTCTTTGAGCGTATTGAATAGCCAATGGCAGTATTGATACTACTGGCACAGTGTAGAAAAGGACGGTTGATAGTATGGTGATCTTCATTCTTTCCGCGCTATATGAATCAAAAGTCGGGTAGTTGCGTGGTCAGTTCCTCAGCTTTTTGAAAGGTCAGCTGGTCAAGCGGACATGAGTCAGTAATGGGCTAGCAAAAAGCTATAAACTAACGCAATCTCGCTATATCCGGGACCGCCGGAGCTGAAATCGTACTTGTGTTATTATCAGCGCCCATTAACCGAGGAAAGGACTGGGGTGAAGAGTCATTGGACAGACGTACGAGAGAGTTTTCGTGTAGTACATTTCCACAGCTGAGGGATAAGGGAGTTGTGAAATTAACAGTCGAATTTTTGTAAAAGTTCAAAAATAGTGTGAAGAAAAAGGAACCAGATAATAATTCGCCTAGATCTCGTTGCGGCAGCTTTAAAAATAATCAGTGTATGGGTAAGTACGGGGCCTTATTTTGTATTGGCCTGTACGAGTTTCTATCTGCTCTCGGTTAGCTTGTGCGCACCTCTTGGGACCAGCCAAGGGGTTCCGACTCGCCTCGTCATGAGGAAGAATGGGAAAGGGGCAAGCTCGCGCGACCAGAGCAATGCACTACTTCTGAGAAGAAGCGAAGCATCATCAACAGTGCCGGATCTCGTTTGTAGCTAAAAGGAGAAAGAGGGATAGCGCTGTCGCCTGATAAACCAAGGAGCCTCTCCGCTCGATGCATAAAGCCAGCCTGGAGTTGGGGTTTTTGAGCAATGGTGCGTTAGGAGCAAAGCTCGTTTAATGCTTATTGGGTAATGATGCGGCTAGCCGAGAAGTAAATAATGCAAAGCGGGACAGGTAGAAACGATCCATAAGGTAATGGGAAGCAAAAGGAAATGTCAGTACAAAGAAGAAGTGTGTGTAATCTAAACGTTAAAATGAGGTGTGGGAGTGAACCTGTGTAAGAGCATCACAGGAAGAGGGGTTTAGCGTAGATCTGATTAAGATCTTGAGTAGATTGAAGTGACAGGTCAGCAGTAAGGGGTGGCGGAAGGTGTAACTAAGTCACGCTAGTATAATGGAAGGAGGAGGAGAGGGAAAGGAAAGGGGAGGAGAGGAACAGGTAATGGAGAGAGGGAGAAATAAAAGTGAGCCGCAAAAAGCTGACCAAACTTTGGCAGGGTTCTAAGGGAGGAGAAAAGAAGAAGAAAGAAAGTGGAGAAAAGGAAGAGAGGAAGGGGAGAGGAGAGAGAGAGAGAAGGAGAACGAGAGGGAGGATAGGAAGAAGTGTGGAAGAGGACGAAAACATGAGGGAAGGGAGAGGAGAGAGGCAAGGGGGAGGAAGAGAGGGAGAGGCAGAGGGAAAGAGAGAAGAAAGGAAAAGTGAAGGGAAGAGTCATTTGTCCTCAGCTTAAGGGCGAAGACGGTGGAGGAGAAATGAAAAGGGGAAGAGATTTGGACGGATGCATGAAAAGGGAGATGAGGGGAAGGCAGAGAGAATGAGGGGGAGGAGGAAGGAGGGAGAAAAGAAAAGATGAGGAATGAGGATCGAGAGGCTGGAGAGAAAAGAGGGTGAGATAAGAGGATGAGCAATGAAGGGAGTGGGAGGGGAAGAAACGGTAGCGGGAGAAGGAGCGTGGGGGTGAGAGAAGGGAGGGGAGGAGAAAAAGAAGGAATGGAGAGGGGAGGGAAGAGAGAGAGGAGAAGAGGAGAGTGGTGAAGGAGGGACAGAGGACAGAAAAAAGAGAGAGAGGGGAAAGGGAAGGTGAGAAAGAAGGGGGAGGATGAAATTCTGAGAAAGGAAGGAAAAAGAGAAATGGGAGTGAGAGAGAAGGAGAAAGGGCGAGATGACCGCGCGGGATGAAGCGTGAGCCGATGAAGGCAGTGGGGGGAGGAAGGGAGAAGAGGAAGAGAGAGAGAATGACGACAGGGGGGGAAGAAGAGGGAATGGGAGGAAGAGGGAGAGAAGAGAGATAATGAATGGGAGAAAGATGAAGGGAGAGAAAAGAGGAGACTGTAGAAAGAGGAACCAGAAGGAGGATGATGAGAGAAGAGATATTTTGGATTACTGAGAATAAATATGTGGGGGAAATGGGGAAGGAAGGGGAGAGAGAGGAGAGACAGAGAAAAGAGACAATGATTGAGAAATGAGAAAGGGTAGGTGATGGAGGAAGTAAAGATGGAAAAGGAGAAGAAGAGAAAGAAGATAAGAGAAAGAGCAGAAGGAAGCGAGGGAAGATAAAGAACAGCGAGGAGTGAGAAGAGGGTGTGGGGGGAAAGAGTAAATGGAGGAAAGGGGTGGAAAAAAGGAAGTGAGCAGAGAGTGGGAGCACAGAGGCAAGGGGGGAGGAAGGGGGGAGGATGAGGACAAAGAAAAGAAGGAAAGATGAAGAAGGAGAGGAGAAGAAAAAGGAGGAGAGAAGAAGGGAGGGAGAGGAGTCAGTGAAAAGAGAAGTTTTGTGATGATAGTAAGATTGTATGTGATGTGAAAAGTTGATAATGTGCGTGTGGGTGGAGAAAGAGAAAAGGATGATAAGAACAAAGCGGGGGAGGGAGGATGGGGAGTGAAGGGGTGAGAGTGGTGAGAAGATTGGAGATGGGTGAGAGATGGAGGAAAGGAGATGGGGAGGAGAGAGGGGAAGGAGTGAAGGAAGGAAGAGGGGAGGAAGGAGGGGGAGAGAGAAAAAAATAGGAAGAGGGGGAGAGAGAGAGGGAGGAAGAAGAGGGAGGAGAGGGAGGGAATGAGTGGGAGAGAGGGGGAAAAAGAAGAGGGAGGGGGAGAGGGAGGTGGGAAGAATGGAGAAGAGGAAGAGGATGAGCAAGAGGAAGAGGAAGAGAAAATGGAAGGCAGGGGAAGAAGGAGAAGAGGGTGAGAGAGGGAGGGGAGAGAAGAGAGAAAATGAGAGGGGGAGAGAATGAGAGGAAAGTGAGGAGAGAAGGGAGATGGTGGAGGGTGATGAAAGGGGGGAGGGGCGAGAAGAAAGGAGGAGAAATGGGGGTGGGAGAGAGAAAGAAAAGAGGAGAAAGTAAAGAAATGAGAGAAAGAGGAAAAAAGAGGAGGAGAGTGGAGAGAAAAGAGGAGGTGAGAGGGAGGAATAGAAGCAGATGAGAGGGTGAAGCAAGTGTAGAGGGGAATGAGTTGGTGGGAAGTGGAGAAGCTGAAGAGGGAGAAATGTGGGGAGAGAAGAGGAGGAGGAAGAGTGGGAGGGAGGGGGGGAGGGGAAGGAGAAGGGGAAGAAGGGGAAAGGAGGGGGAAAGGGAAAAGAGGGAGAGGAGTTGGTGGTGGAGGGAGTGGCAGATGGTGGAGGGAGAAGGAAGAAAGGGAGGAGAGAGAAAGAGGAATGAAGGAACGAAGGAAGGGAAAAGAGAGAGAGGGGAGTGGAGGGAGAGTGCTGGGTGGGAGAGGAAGGGGAGGGAAAGGAAAGAGGGGGAGAGGGAGAAGAGGAGGAGAAAGGTGGAGAGATAGCGGGATGATGAGGGGAAAAGAGGGGAAAAAGTCGGGGGGAGGGGAGACAGAGGGGGAGGAGGGAGGTTGAAGGGGAAGATGGTGAGAGGGAAGGGAGGAGGAGGAGGGAGAGGATGGAGAGAAAGAGAAGAGAGTGAAAGGTGGGGAGGGAAGGATGGGAGGGATTGGAAGAGAAGGAGAAAGGGAGACGGAAGGAGGAAAGATGAGAGTGAGAGGAGAGGGGGAGTGAGAGAGAGAAGAGTGGAGAAAGAGTATGACTCAGAGGAGGAAGGAGAGTGAGAGGAAGAAAAGGAGAAGGAAGGGAGGGAAGGAGAGGAGGGAAGGAAAGGAGGAAGAGAAAGGGGGAAGGAGAAAAGAAAAATGGATGGATCATGGAGGGAGGAGGGTAGGAGGGAAAGGAGAAGGAGAGAAGAAAGAGGAGGAGAGGGAAGGGAGAGGAAGAAGAAGTTGAAGAGAAAAGGGGAGGGAAAGGAGAGGGGAGAACGAATGGGAGGAAAAAAGGGGGATATGAAGAAAGTGGAAGTGGGGGGTAAGAGGAAAAGAAGGGGGATGGGGAGGGGGGAAGGAGGAGGAGAGGAGAAGGGAGGGAAGAAGGAGGGGTGAAGAAGGGAATGGAAAGAGGTAGGAGGGAGCACAGCAGAAGAGGAGGGGGGAAGGAGAAGGGGGAGAGGGAGAGAGAAAGGAAGAAGGGAGGAGGAGAGAGAAGGGAGGGGGAGGGAAGAAGGAGGGAATGGAGAGAGGGAGGGAGAGGGATGATAACATGCGAAGGGAAGAGAGGAGCAGGGTGGGGGAGGATCGTGGGAGGGGGAAAGAGGGTAGGGGGGAGGGGGAGGGGGAGGGGGGAGAGAGGGAGAGGGAGGGAGGAAGGGGGCGGAGGAGGGAAGAGAAGCTGAGTGGGATGGGAAAAGTGGAGCAAGGAGGGAGGAGATGGGGAAGAATGGGATGAGGAAGGGAGAAGAAAAAGGAGAGAAAACAACGAGCAGGGAGCTGTATTAAAATGATACTGCTAAGTGACCTAGTAGATTCACTACTTGGAGCCAAGTAGATTGAACTTATAGTAAGGTCGATGGATAAGTGAATTATTGCCAGAGGTACGCTTGCTGAAGTTTGGTGTTGGAGAGGGACTGGGGAATGGGGATAGGTTTTAGTGAGATTGAGTATGCACTGCTCAATGGTCCCCGCTTGGTCACGTCTTTCTATAAGAAGATTAGCAGGCGTTTATATTCAGATGTGAAGGAGATCCGATGAATAGGTCGGAGTATCTTGCAAATAGCACGCATTTGGGGTGTACATAATGTTTATTGAGATTGAAGGCAAGGTTTTGCGAATTGAGTGTATCGGCAGATAATGTCATTGAAGGAGGAAGGTAGTCATGGTGAGGTTATTATATATGAATGGTGGATCTATTGAGAAATTGTTCTATGTGATGGGGGTGTAATGTTAGGAGTGTGGGTTGGATGTGAAAGGGAAGGTGTGAGACGGTGAGGTTCGCGGCGAGGAGGGGAACAACCTGGGGGGCGGGTAGTCATAGCCAGAGTTTGTTAGGGTTGTGTGAAGTCTTTATTAGGGAGGAGTTATTCAGCTGGTGTTTGGTGAAAAGGGCTTCACCTGAATGCGAGTATGCAGTTGAATTTCCACGAATTCCAGACTTGTTTTGTGGGTTGGGTATGTTTGTATGAAGAGATTGTCGTAATGCCCAGATATTTAGTAGTGAGAGCATTTCAGAATCCGGCTGGGCAAGCAGTTAGAAAATGTGAGGAGGGAATAAATATGTTTCATGAAGTAGGGGAAGGAAGGTGTAGTCCTAGGAAGGGTAATTGTTTTTTGAGAATGTTTGGGGTTACGACATCGATTTCCAATATGGGGAATACGATAATTGGGCGAATGAGAGTCTATTTGGAGAATTTGTTCCATTACTTCATATGGGGGGTGAGTATTGAATTGGGGGTAGTTTGATTGGAGATTGGGACTTCATGGGTCAGTGCTTATCTCCATCAGACCCGAGTTGTGAGCGTTGCGACGTTACGTGTGAATGCTTATTCCATTCACCTTCTCGAAATGCAGGAAGTATTAGAGAGATGGTCTGGCGCATCAAGCTTTCCATTTGGGCTGTTATCAATATCTAGCTTCTAGGGTGATAGAATCCCATGAGAGGAGGGCTGATAAAGGATACTCAGGGGAAAGATTATTGGAGGGAATAAGGACTAAAATGTCTTGTGACTATAGGATGATTGGGTTGGGAGTATATTGTTGATTATTGGCGATTCTTGGGCGTCACTATTAAAGCGTTGCATTTTCTCAGCAGGAGATCTTTGGGCGGAGGATATCGCTTCTGAGTTGGTTTTTTTACATCTGGGGGTTATGTGTTATTGTTTTAGGAGATTCGGTATGCTCTATGTTTGTTAGCGAATAATGTTAGACTTGGGCGACTATTCTATTGTGTGTTGTTTTAAAACATCTTTGCAGGGCGGTATTAGTAATATGGGAGTGCGATTAGGAGACGAAGACCGTGCCTGCTATGACTATAGTGGGTAACCAGTTTGGTGAGTATGGAACAGTGTAATGGGGGGGGAGGGAAGTGTTTTCCAAAACCTTTGCAAGTATGAGCTAGCTTAGTTTCATTGGTAGCGTGTTGGGGTTAATATCGATAGGTTTGGATGATGAGGGCTCCTTGATACGGCAAAGTTAAATCGGGGCATTTATTGTGACCTTAGATGACGATTTGGTTTTGTGGGGCAGTCGGTAGAGGAGGCTGGTTGACAGGATATTTGCTGGTTCCCCAGAATTTAGAAGAGAGAGTTTACTATTAGGGAGAGGGGTTGTTGGGCGGGTTAAGCCCATGGAAGAGGAAGTGGGGGGTAGCTGTATTGTGGCGTAAGTGTTGATTTGATGATTTGTCTGATATTTTGTCGTTGACTGGCGTATAGGCAATCTCTCTGCTCATTTAGTGTATAGTACGGTGCTCAAAGTCTCTGTTAAAGGTAAGACGGGCAGTGAACAAGAGGAGAAGCACTGTGGGGTGCTATACGTTGGGCAGTTAAGGGTATTATTCACATGGAGTGTGACTAATTCTGCACGCAGATTGGGCATACTGTCTTCCCACTGTCACCTACAGTAGGTTTTTACGGGGATGAACAACGGATTACAGTGTTGAAGCACGATATGGTGCCGGTGGGATATAACGGCGGAACATGTAGCTTGTGACCAGCTATTTTTACGTTTGTAGGAGATAAGGGGTTAGGTAGTAGTAACGGGGTTTGGTCTTGTCAGGAGTTTCAACCGGGCGAGGGGAATCTTAAAGGTTTTGGAGGAAAGGATTCATTATGTGTTGGAGTTCTTTTACCAAAATAGACCCGCTTTATGATCTTATCTGACAGGACAATAAAAGTAAGTCCTTTAGATGTGTTTTTATGGTACAGAGTACGAATAAATAGGAACATCTCAAGGGGTAAAGGATGACAGAATGGAACTTTGATGTCGGTTGGCATGTTTTACGAGAATGGGCATTCTATCAATG
>JABUQX010005823.1:0-2500 GCA_015478945.1 Trachelipus rathkii
GACACAATACATGTTCTTCTAGAGGGCATTCTACCATCTAATATTCAACTTCTGCTGTCAACCCTCTCTGCTCAGGGAATACTTAACCGGGAAGCTTTAAACAAGACTATAAAATAAACTTTAAATTTTGTATAAGTATTAAATCATCTGAGTATCCTAAAGCATTTTCAAGTGGATACTTTAAAGTTAAAGCAACTTCAAAATCTGTTTTAATCTTGGCTATTCATTTACCTTTTTGGTTAAAATCAATAGAAGTTAACGATAACAGTTATTTAAAATGCTTCAGAATTTTAGTAGCTATTGTTAAAATTAATTGGTCTCAAAGTATCGATTACCATTCTGTGCAGTGTGTAACTAAATTAATTGTTCAGTACATCAAACTTTTTTTTTAAATATACCCATCCGAGTCATTCACACCAAAGATGCATACGCTTGTCCACCTGGCAAATCAGTTGCTCACTCATGGCCCAGGAAGAGTAACTTCTTGTATTAGGTTTGAAGCCAAGCATTATGCTGCCAAAAGAAAACGTTTTTTTAATTTTAAAAATTTAGCATTGTCTGTTGTCAATACATTTCTGATAGATTTGACTCGTTCCTTATTTCATGGTGATTGAAAACTCATTGATATAAATTCTTCTCCCATGTACAAAACAAGTGCTTTAAGTAATGCCGGGACTGATTTAAAATTGAAAAAAATTGATTGGATGGGTTATAGCTTTTGCGTTGGAAACTTTATAATAATTGGAAAAAGGGAATTTGAACCTATTTTTGCTATGATTGATTTGATTGTGCTTAGAAATTACAAAATCTCCTTTCATGTCAAAAGGGTTGAATGTTCTTATGATATTAAATTGATGTGCTATGAAGTTTCTTCAATTAAGCATGAATGGGAAGTGCAGGAACTTACTGATCTAAATGAAAAGTATCCCTTGATTTCATATTTTCATAATGAAAAGCAATTTATAATTATTTCCTCTTCAAGATTTGTAACCAATATAAAAAACTTTCCTTTTTTAAAAACCTTAATTTTTTAATTCCTACTTTAAAATATGTTTATAGGTACTTAAAAATAAACATGAAGTTCAAATGTTGCATAGTTTCATAATTATAAGAAATACAATGATATGCAAAACAAGGCCCAATGCAATTTTTTTTAGTCAAAATAATCTTCTCAAGTCGAAAAACTAAGCAAAAGAAAACTGGAATTATAATTTCTTGGAAAAAGCAATTCTCAGAGCTTACCCCAAAATTCCTGTGGACGAAACAGTAAAACCAAGCTACAAAAGAAAAGGACCTCTATGTTGGATAATTTCTCATCTTGCTGACAGGAGAAGAAAACAGTCCTCTCGTGATGAATCAAAGGTGCTGGTATGTCACTCAACCTCTATTGATGACTCATACCGACTGCTACAGGTATTTGTTTCTCTCTCTCTCTCTCTTATTTTTGAATTTCAAATATTTTTTTTAAATTCCATATTGTCAGAACGTTTACTTTAATCCTGTATTGATGAATAAATTATTATTATTTGTAAGTTTTCGAAATTTCGTCGTAAATTTTTGTGTAAGAGAAAACTCAGTGATTTTTTTCCCTTTCTTTAGACTGTATCACCTAAACAATGGCAACCTTAACAACTAAAGATGGCACTGTTAATCACCAAAGATTATCGGCACAGCATGATCCCGGATGATACTTTACCTGATTATCTTTTGACAGAATCTGTTGTAAGTTATCTGCTGGTTGTGATATATATATATATATATATATATATATATATATATATATATATATATATATATATATATATATATATATATATATATATATATATATATATATATATATATATATATATATATATATATATTTTTTTTTTTTTTTATATATATATATATATATATATATATATATATATATATATATATATATATATATATATATATATATTTATTGAGAATTACGAGTGAGAAGTTGGATTAACAGAATTACAAGAAAAAAAATGTGAATGCGACTGCAAATAAATTGGCTGAATGGGGAACAAGATGACTGAACAATTCCGGACACAAATGAAGGAAGCGGCTGTGGGTAGTACAAAAGAAGTATGTGCTTGTGGTAAGGTAGGAACAAAGAATGCTAATAGTGAATGGTGGAATGATGAGGTGAAGCAAGCGATTAAAAGAAAGAAAGATGCGTGTATGAGCGTGCTGAATGCTAATGATGAGGTTTCGAAAGAAAGGTGTATGGAGGTATATAAGGAGGAAAAGAAGAGAACAAAAAGTGTATGCGCTTGAGTTGAAGAAACGAGAATGAGCAGTTTGGTTGGAGAAACATACAGTAATGTAGAAGAAGGTTACCTCAATCGAAAAGGAAAGCCCCCAATACCATCCCTCGTATCCTAGCTTAAATGCGAAACTGTCATTTATTTATTTATTTATTTATTTATTTACTTATTTTACTGTGTTAGGCCTTGCGTAGAGTAACTTGTTTTTTGATGTATAGTTA
>JABUQX010005823.1:7500-15000 GCA_015478945.1 Trachelipus rathkii
TCCTTTTTGTGCTTTCAATGAAGGAGGGTCCATTTTGCTTGGCTGAGCCCCGATCTCTCAGAAAGAGACCAAAATTCTTAATTTTCAGGCAATTTTGATGGGGAGAAAATCAAACCACAGCTTTTTCTGACCTTTTAAAAGTCGTTTTCGAGTGTTTTTCTGTCTGTAGTCCTTGATTTGGTATTTTCATATTTTGAAAACCTATGTTTTTGACATTTGTCGAAACTCCTCCTACAATTTTTCTCGAAATGACTTAAAACTTGAAATATACAAAGATTATCTAAATTATTTAGGAACGGAATTTTGATATTTGAGCCCATATCTGAGCAATGGTAGATTTTCAAAATCTACTATTTTTGGGTTTTCAAATTGAAAATTTGAGATATTTTTTTTCCTGTTTATCCGATTTGCATGAAATTTTCAGGAGATTTGTAGTTGGGGGAGATACACATTTTTTATTTAGATATTTTTTTTGTATATGCAATAGTTTTGAATTTTTTCTTGGAACAAATTTAAAAAAAAAAAAAAAAAATTGGGGAAAATTTAAAAAAAAATATTTTTGACTATACCAAAAAAAAATATTTAAGCAAAAAAAATGTATCTCGCCCGACTATATACGCCCTGAAAATATGATTTTGGATGGAGGAGTCAGAAAAAAAATATCTCGATATTTAACTTTTTCGAAAACAATAATACATAAAAAATAGATCATGCGTTCCAAAATTTTTGCAAACTAATCAAAACTGTATGACGTTTTTTTTTTACATTAAATTGTGCTTCATTGGAGTGTTATCATAATAAGATCCAATTTACAATTTAATCTATTAAACATTTAATCCTACTAAAAAATTAAGAAGTAAAAAATTATAAATAACAGTTGTAAACTAGCTATTGTATATAGTGGTGGCTGCACAAACTTGCAACCAGGTCACGAGCCGCCCCTGATATTTATATATATATATATATAGTATATATATGTATATATATATATATATATATATATATATATATATATATATATATATATATATATATATATATATATATATATATATATATAAAAATTAAAACATTTCTTTTCATACTATTAACACAATGTTTTTTAAATCAACAACTTGATATTACGAAAAAATATAAATGAAAAATGCGTGCTGTTAATTTTTAATATATAAAAAGTTTGGGAAAGATAAACTATTTGAAGAATTCCTCCCTCTCAAATATAACTTTGGATCTAATCCCTAAAAATGTTTATTTACTTTAACATCTTAATAGTAATTTTCTAACTCAAAGGAAAAATGACTAAAAGTTATTAAGTTTTGATTATTTTTATTGTATATTTATTGTATTTTGATTTTTTTTATTGTATTTTTATTGTATTTTGATTTTTTTATTGTATTTTTGTTTTTTTATTGTATTTTGATTTTTTTATTGTATTTTGATTTTTTTTATTGTATTTTGATTTTTTTATTGTATTTTGATTTTTTTATTGTATTTTGTTTTTTTTTTGTATTTTAATTTTTTTTGTATTTTTATTGTATTTTGATTTTTTTATTGTATTTTGATTTTTTTATTGTATTTTTATTGTATTTTGATTTTTTTTATTGTATTTTTTTTTTTTTTATTGTATTTTGTATTTTTTTTTTTAATTTAGTTACTAATAGTTTCCTCCCATTTAATTGCTATCTAAATATATAATAATTAGAACGTATTAGCTTCTGCTTTCATTTAGAGTTCCTTTTTTTATTAGAAAAAGCAACAAAAAAGCAAATAAGTAAATAAATAAATTAATAAATAAATAAATAAATAAATAAATAAATAAATAAATAAATAAATAAATAAATAAAAGCAATGCTGTTTTAGTTGTTTAAACAAATAAAAAAAAGCCATGTTGGTTTTAACCAAATGGCTTAAACAAAACAACTTTTTCAGCTTTCTTATTCCCACTGATATATTTAAAAATAAATTTAATAATATATTAATATATTTAATATAATAATATATAATATATTTATATATAATATATTTAATAATATACTTTATGATTTATTGCTTTTAAAATCTATTTTTAATTATTCTTAAAAAAATAAAAATAAAAATAGATTTTAAAAATAATAGATTTATATTTTTTATAGCATTTTTTTGATAACCTAAAATCCTAAACTAATCAAATTTAACCTTATTTAATCTAACCTTCCAAAACAAAAATGCCAAATCTGGCAGGAAAATGCTAAAAATAATGCTAGATTTGTTTTATTATTTCAAATAATTCAAATCAATTAATAAATCATAAACAAAGGTACTGGGGAACATGAAAACGGAAAATAGCCATATATATATATATATATATATATATATATATATATATATATATATATAGAGCTTTGGCGATATACGAATCCCAATTATATATATATATATATATATATATATATATATGTGTGTGTGTGTGTGTGTGTGTGTGTGTGTGTTTGTGTGTGTGTGTCGGTATAGGTGTGCAAGTGTGTGTGTATCAGTGTAGGTGTGTAAGTGTGTGTGTGTGAAATGTGTGTGTGTGTGTGGAGGTGTGTGTGTGTTGGAAAGAGCAACCTTTGATCAATTAATTATCATTTTATTGCCGTGGAAAACGAAGTTACAGACATTTAAAGAACAACAAGTATATATAGTGAACAAATATAACAATCATTCTTGATAACCTCTTCATTGACAGGAATTTTCTCTCCCTCTTAGAAAGAACCGCTCCCCTCCTCCTCTTCCAACTCCCCCCACATCTCTCTCTCTCTCTCTCTCTCTCTCTCTCTCTCTCTCTCTCTCTCTCTCTCTCTCTCTCTCTCTCTCTCTCTCTCTCTCTCTCTCTCTCTTCTCTCTCTCTCTCTTCTCTCTCTTCTCTCTCTCTCTTTAAATTAATTGATTAAGAGTTTTTGATGTTTTTTCCTTCTGTATTCTTTATACAGACACATACGCACAACTACACACACACACACATATATATATATATATATATATATATATATATATATATATATATATATATATATATATATATATATATATATATATATATATATATATATATATATATATATATATATATATATATATATATATATATATACGAAGCTATAGATGAGTTTTTCGAGTTGCAACAGTCACCTTCTAGCTATGCCTGACGCAATAAGGTATATCAGCCCTCTCCTCAACGAGTCGTCATTTATAAAGAAGAAAAAATTTCAGATTCAACTAACGGGGTTGATCAATATGGTATTTAAGGATGACTATGGCAATAACATGAGATTACAAATCCGTGAACAACTTTTCATTTTATTTTTACACTTTACCACAACTCAGGGGTCGGGCCCTTTTCAAGGAAGGGGCAAAAAAACAAAAGGAAAGTAGACCCACCCAATCCCTTGCCTAATACAATTCCTTCAGGTGGGCGCAAACGTGGCGTGGGTCTTAAAGAGAAGAGGATTGAATATAACAGTAAAACATATAAAAGCGAGTGGTTTCATAGAACAGATGTGGCTGGAAATGAGGTACCACAACGATCCAACCCCGAGTTTCCATTATGCAAAAAAATATTCAACTTTAGCAATCCCCAATAACAAAATGTTGCTTTGTAATTTTGTATTTTAAATGTCTAAAAATATATTTTATATTATGAAAATATAAATATGCTTTTAAAATTTAAAAATTAAAATTTAAACATATAAAAAGCAAGGAGTTCCACAGAACAGATGTGGCTGGAGCACATTATATGGAAAATTTCTCCTAAAACCTATGCTTTGTTCCTGCTACACTTTCGTAATGAATCGCCATCTTTGATTTATTACAGCATTGGCTTCAGTCATCGAGTGGTTTAAGCTATCAGGTGATTAACATACACAACACAGACTTAGTTTTGATTTCCCGACTGATCTGGATTCGATCTCGGTGGTATGGGGAATGCGAGCGCAGTGTTTTTCCAACTGAGCTATTTAGAAAGCCTTTTGAGCTTTCCAAACTTCAATATGATGACGTCATTATTTGTTTATTAAAGATGCAAAAAAGAATCAACCTATATCTCAATATGATTTTATTTAACAACATAATTAATTATATATAAGGACCTTATGAGTTATATGGATCCGTTAATTTTGTGTTTTATGTAATTTTATTTTTCATATATTGTTAGTATATGATACTAACAATAAATTAAAATGGTAATAAGAAAGATACGAAATTTTAAAATATTAAAAATTAAATAATAAAGTAAGCAAGAACGTACATTTTGCATGAGAAAGAAAATGTTTTTTAGTGTTAAAACGTGAAAGAATTAAAGGTAGGGAAAAATAATGCTTCGGGGTAAAATTCGGTCTTATTGACTTTTTTTCATATATTGATTCTCTGTATACTTAACAAAGCTTATCATAACCTGAACTAGGTGGATTACTAAAGTTAAACCCAACCTATATGGATCGACATTGCAGTAAACCTATACCTAACCTATATGGATCGACGATGCAGTAAACCTATACCTAACCTAGATGGATCTACTTTGCCGTAACTTTTTTAACTCCTGTTTTAGGTTTTTCTAACTTTTTTAACTCTTGTTTTTGGGGTTTTCTAAGCAAGATTTTTGAATTTCAGAAAATATTACGGAGTCTTCTTATTCTCCCGGTAGCTGCCAAACGTACGATGCTTAAAAAAGTACGATTTTATTAAATAATTACCTTTTTTTTATGTAAAATTATTTGATCCTGTTTATTCCCACTGAAATTTATTGTTAGTATTATATATAATAAAAATAATAAAATGAAAAGAAAAAAATAAAACAAATATAGCGGATCCATATAATCAATAAGGACCACAAATAATATGTCTTATTACTAATATTACTTATTACTAATATTAATTAATATTACTTAATTATTAATTAACTAATTGTTATTAATTAATTATAATTATTATTATAATTAATTAATTAATATTACTAATATTATTTATTATTAGGCGTAAATCATAAGAATCAAAATTAAAAAAGGTTAATTTCGACCTTCTGGGTTATAATTTTTATATTTTTTAGTTATTCAATTAAAGATACAAGGAAGATACAAGGAAAGCGACTAATCAATGTTTTTGTTTGTTTGTTTTTGTATGTTGAGACCCGTGAAGAGGACGAAAGGGAGTGAGGTGACTTTATTTTTGGCCATGCTTAATAATTAAAAAAAAGTTTTTTTAAATGGTTATTTTTGGCGACTTTATTTTTGCCCATGCTTAGTAATTAAAGAAAAACGTTTTTTTATTTCTTTTTTTTTTGTGGTGTTAACTTTTTTTTTTTTTTTTTTGGGGAGGGGAAGTTTCATTCTGTATTTGTTTTCATTATTTTTATTATCTTTTACTCAATTTATTTTCATTTGTTTTTTATAGACTTAAAATGGTTAGGCCAGATCTGTATTTTGGTGCATGATTCCTCATGATCTAAATATTTTTTTGTAGTAAATCATTTTTTCAAAATAAAAATCCGAAATGAGGATAATTTTTTTTTCTGCTGAACCGATTTTAAATTTTATTCCTAATTTGGAAATTATTGGGTAAGCTCTTTCTTATTATGTTTGTTCCATCAAATTCCGTCCGGAAATATTTAAAATAATAATAATAATAATAATAATAATAATAATAATAATAATAATAATAATAATAATAATAATAATAATAATAATAATAATAATAATAATAATAATAATAATAATAAGAAGAAGAAGAAGAAGAAGAAGAAGAAGAAGAAGAAGAAGAAGAAGAAGAAGAAGAAGAAGAAGAAGAAGAAGAAAAATTTTAATAATTTTAATAATTTTAATATTTTTAATAATTTTAATAATAATAAACATTAAAAACTGTTTTTTTTTTTTTTTTACAAAAAAAAATACGATTTAGAAAAAAAAAACATTTAAGAAAAACGGGTCGCATCTCTCGTCATTCTAATATTTTAATGAATATCTTCCGTTCTCTTTCGGATGAATGAACGTTAAAGAGACAAGTTTTAAAAGCCACACACTTGAAAAATATAACCTATATTTAAGGCACATTTTTAGATTTTTCTCATATGTGAGTTATAAGCAGGACTGCGGAGTCGGAGCCGGAGCAGGAGCAGGAGCTGGAGCCGGAGCCGGAGCCGGAGCCGCAATGTTTTATGTGGAGTCGGTGCCGATGCCGGTGCCGATGCCGGTGCCGGTGCAGTAGTTGAAAATCTTTTTTATTATTAAGTAAAGGAGTTCGGTGACAAAGCCAGAGTCGGAGCTTCATATTTTAAAAGGAATGAGCTGGAGCCGGAGTCGGAGCCAAAGTCGGAGCAGGCAGAAATGTTTGTCGTCTCCGCAGCCCTGGTTATAAGACACATCTTTAAAATCGTTCAAATATTTTACTTGATTGCTTTCAAATATGTTTTTCACCATCAATCTTCCTTTCACTTCTTAATATTCAATTTTCACTAAATCTTCATTCCATTCTTTAAAATAACAAATAAATAAATAATCTTCCATTTATATTAGCATGTTAAATAGCAAGTTAATCTTCCTTTCATTTATTAATATTAAATATACTATCGATCTTCAAAAACATATTTAAAAACAAGTTGATTTTCCTTTTATTTATTAATAATAAATATATCGTCGATCTTTAATTTATTTTAATAGAACATATTTAAAGGAAAGATCTTCCTTTCATTTATTAATATTAAAAATTAAGTCTTTCTTCATTTTATTTTAGAACATTTAAAGTGAAGAAAATCTTCCTTTCATTTGTTAATATTAAATAAAAAGCCGATCTTCTTTTTATTTTATTTTAGAACATATGTAATGGGAAATAGACCTTTTTATTTAATGATATTAAAACAGAGGTTCTCAAACTGGGGTACGCGTACCCCCAGGGGTACGGGAAGAGATTTTCAGGGGGTACGTAAGGTCAGTAGAAATATGCATCTAAGTACGCCAATCATATTATAAAGTATAAACGATTATATATACATAAAAGTTAAAAGATCTATATATATATATATATATATATATATATATATATATATATATATATATATATATATATATATATATATATATATATATATATATATATATATATATATATATATATATATATTAGTGGTGGCTCCATCAAAAAAAGAGACAGTATGATGAGAGTTACATCAAATACGGGTTCACCTCAATTCATAAAGGCTACACGGTCTTGTCTGAAGGTTCTATGAAACCTAGCTTTCTAAAGCGTCATCTACATGTCTGTTAACCAACTTTAAAGGATAAAGATGTAAGCTTCTTTAAACGAATGGAATGTGGTGTGAAACATTCTCGTCTTGATAAATCTGGTCAGTCACATCAGCAATCTCATGCAGGTTTTCTTGCATCATATAAAGTACCACTCAAGATCGCTAAAGCATAAAAACCGCGTACGATTGCTGAAATCCTCATTCTTCCATGTTGCAAAATTATTGTAAGTTGCATGATAGATGAGGCT
>JABUQX010005824.1:0-5000 GCA_015478945.1 Trachelipus rathkii
AAAGAACACTTCGAAAATCTGCATAATATTGGCAGTAATGAAAAAGTGATAGTGAATATGTGTGGGTTTGATGGTGCAAGAAGGAATAGGTATTTTGGGGATGAGGTTATTAGCAAGAAGGAGGTAATAGGTAGAGTGAGAAAGTTGAAGAATGGTAAATCTGCAGGTATAAATGAAATTACTGGTGAAATGATCAAAAACTGAGGCGAGATGGTGATTGATTGGATTTGGAAGTTGTGTAATAAAGCGTTTATGGAGGGTATAGTCCCGAGGGATTGGAGGAGAGCAGTAATAGTACCCTTATATAAGGGTAAGGGGGATAAGGGGAACTGTAGAAATTATAGGGGAATTAGTTTATTGAGTATTGTAGGGAAGATATATGCTGGTGTTTTGGTCAAAAGAGTGCGCTGAAGGACTGATTGGTGAAGAACAAGGTGCGTTTAGGAGTGGTAGAGGATGTGTGGATCAAATCTTTACATTGAAACAAATGATTGAGAAAATGAGGAAGAATAAATTGTATTTAGGTTTTATGGATTTGCAACAGGCGTTTGATAGGGTTAATAGGGAAGCTCTATGGCAGGTGTTAGTGATATATGGTGTTGGTGGTAGGCTTCTGAATGGAATCAAATGTATGACGATAGTGAGGCGTGTGTAAGAATAAATGGTGTCAAAAGTGATAGGTTTAGTATTAATAGCGGAGTGAGGCAGGGTTGTGTTATGTCTCCATGGTTATTCAATTTGTATATGGATGAGGTTATGAAAGAATTAGAGGTGGGGGTGGCAGGAAATGGTGTTAGAATGATGGAGAATGAAGACGAGTGGAGAGTGCCCTACCTATTATATGCGGGTGATTTGGTTTTGTGTGGCGAATCTGAAGAGAGTTTGAGGGGAATAGTAGAGAGATATGGTAGGGTGTGTAAAAGGAGGGGTTTGAAAGTAAACGTAGATAAGAGTAAGGTTATGGTTGTGAGTGAGGACAGTCCTCAGTGTGAAGTTATGTTAGATGGTGAGCAGCTGGAACAAGTGCCTAAGTTTAAATATTTAGGGTATGTGTTGGATGAGAAGGGAACGGATGATGCAGTGTAGTAGGAAAGTTGTGAATGGCAGGAAGGTTGCTGGTGCAATTAAATCGTTGGTGAATGTAAAGGGACTAAGTCTTGAGTGCGCTAGGGTCTTACATGAGGGTATGTTGTTACCTGTGTTATTGTATAGTAGTGAGACTATGGTCTGGAATAAGAAGTATAGATCTAAAATTCAATGTGTTCAGATGGACAATCTTAGGGGCATGCTAGGTGTGAGAAGAATTGATAAAATGAGGAATGAACGTATTAGAGGGTTGTGTGATGTGAAGAAAGGGGTAAAGGCTGGGCTATCTTTTCGACTTTTCTCATATTCTTCTACTGCTTTTCTTTTCTGTAAATGTAAACCATTTGTTATTTTTTTTATTTGTTTATTCCAAAACCACATGGTCAATCACAACAGCTGATTTCAAATGTTTGCAAACAAAAGTAACTTTTATGAGAAATCGCGTTCGTTTATGCACGAAATTCGTACTAAAACTGGGTGAGCATTTCTTATCTAGCGTAAGCACAAATGACGATAAGGATCTAAGTTGTTCTCCATGTTGTGGAGTTCAACGTGATATCTTATCCTCAAAAAATGTTACCAGCTTCTGAAAAAGGCCTCTTAGAATAAAATGAAGACGCAGAGCAGGTGAGCAGTATTTTAGCTAACAATTTAATAAAAGGGTATTTTTCTTGATTGTTGTGATAAATTCCGGTTCCGACTTCCAGATGTAACTTTTCCAAGGTTCCAGAGAGTTCCGGTACCGGTACATCCCTAGTAGAGATGGTCTCGAAGTGAAAAGTATGATTGATTTTGTGTTGGTGAAGGAGATGTTGAAGTATGTGTTGGATGTTAAATCAGTGAGGGGTTAAGAATGGGATTATCAGATCATTATGATGTTTTATGCAAAATTAGTTAATGGGGGCTTGGAGGAAGAGGAAGATCATATGGAAGGAAGGGTCAAGAAGTTGACTGAACAAGGTAATAAGGATAAGAATTTAAGAGCGCTTGCAAATAAAGGAAGCGGTTGTTAGTAGTGCAAAAGAAGAATGTGAATGTGCTAATGTAGGGAGCAAGAATGTTATAAGTGAGTGGTGGAATGAAGAGGTGATTCACGCAGTTATACGTAAAAAAGAAGCGTGGTTGAAAGTACTAAAAAAGGAAGCGCAAAAGGTTAAGAATGAGAATAAGGGGAATCTGCTTAGAATAATGAATAGATATGGTGCTTTTGTAGCTGATGAAATAGATGTGAGGGGTGTGTGTAGGGAACACTTCAAAAATCTGCATAACATTGGTAGTAACGAAGAAGTGATAGCAGGGTTCACACTAAAATTTTGAATTTGATTTCCCTGACTTTCCCTGACCAAATCTGCAAATTTTCCCTGACCAGCGTGTTCGTTATTTTTGGTGTATAAAATATCTATTAATTATTATTGCAGCCTATTTACTCAGTTCATACATTAAATTATTGAAAATTTACTTTAGAAATTGTTCATCATCATGGATAAATTTAAAAAAAAAAATTTTTTTAGTAATCAGCCTATACCTTACCCATAGCCGTCCAAAGCACTCCTTTTTTATTTTTTCCAAAAGAAAACAGTTTTATTTATACAAAAAGAAAATAAATTAAAAGCTTACATTAATAGCCTAGGTGAATAGCGTCCACTGTAATCACAAAAGTTCTAAATGGGGAGATTTAGATTAACTTTTTCTTCTCAAGCATTTGAATTTTTGATTTTATAGAGTCTTCTGTTAAAGCCTTCAGTTTTAACATCTTTCTCTGCTCTTCAAGTTTATTGATCTGTATGGATAATTTTCTTTTTTCAACCTTTTTATTCTCTTCTTTTTCTTTCTGTTTTGACTCTTTGAGATGTTCTTCATATCTCCTATGGGCAGCTCTTACATTTGTCAACATTTTTTGAGTGATAGGAACTTTATGAATACTTTCATGAGATCTTTTATAGCATTGTGCACTGTTCTTTGAGAAATCAGACTATGTTCTTTCAGATTCTCCACTAAAATTGCTTAGTTTACAGAAAACCCTCCTTCCACTGTCGCATTTCCATGCGAAAATATCAGTCCTAATTTAATAATTTGCCACAATTCCGCATAACATTGATTCTCAGGTGCTATAGAAGAAAAAAAACTCATCAAGTCTCTTAGAAGGACAATCACCATCCAAAAATATTTTGAATTTTAATTCAAGGGTAGAATGAGCTTCACTGCAAAGTAGAGTATAGTGCTTTTTCTTTTTCAGCAACAGAATCTGTGATTCGGTTATTGGTGTACAATGCCTCTAGCAATAAATCAAATCTTTGTTTCCCTTGTTCTGGCTGATGAAAAACTATGCTAGGATCCAATGATGAGAGCCATTGGACAGGCTTGTACTTCAGAGGACATCTTTCTAATATCTTTTCTGTCATTTTGATTTGCACAGTCTGGCATTCAAGTTTGTCATGTAAATCTAATGCAAAAAGTTTAGTTGTTGGTTGTAGCAGGCATTTTACTGGACTTAAGAAATTTTTCCATAATATTAAGTACAAGACATTGTAAATCTGTGAACAGAAATGAACCAAGGTTCAGTTTTCGGTTTGACGTCCAACCACTGGTCGTTAAAGTTAAGCTTTTTTTTGCTTAGTCATTTTATAATAAATAATAAATACCTTCAACCACAAAAATCCAAAATCACTTCGTCAAACCTCAAAAAACACCTCAAAAAGTATAAATCCCTAAAGAGAAAAAGATATAAACAGATTAAGTCATACAGTCTAAAACACATCCATATACCAATCACCTTCAATCGGAAGGATGAACTTGGAACAACTTCTACGAACAGAATAGGAAGAATAGTAGGTAATAGTGAACTAAAAATAGAAAGAAACAGGATAGAAGTAGATTTATGGAATGTCATTCCTCGCCCATCCTTTTCATTCACTTATCAAATACATCTCTCATTCCACAATTATACAGTAAGGAAAAAAATATATCAAAAATATGTAACATGGTCCATGGATCATTCTTCATATGTTTGGAAATTTTAAAATTTCCCTGACTTTTTTGGAATTTCTCTGACTTTCAGCATATTTTAAAACGTTTCCCTGACTTTCCCTCACCAATTTTTTTTTTCCCTGACTTTCCAGAAAGTGTGAACCCTGGATAGCGAATGTGTGTGTGGGTATGATGGTGCAAGAAGTGACAGGTATTTTGGGTGTGAGGTCATTTGCAAGAAGGGGGTAATGGGTAGAGTAAGAGTTGAAGAATGGTAAATCTGCAGGTATAGATGAAATTACTAGCAAAATGATCAAGAACGGAGGTGAAGTGGTGATTGAGTGGATTTGGAAGTTGTGTAACAAAGCGTTTATGGAGGGTATAGTTCCAAGGGATTGGAAGAGAACAGTAATACTACCCTTATATAAGGTTAAGGGGGATAAGGGTAACTAGGAATTATAGGGAATTAGTTTGAGTTTTGTAGGGAAGATATATGATAGTATTTTGGTCGAAAGAGTGGGGTGTGACTGATGGATTGATTGGTGAAGAACAAGATGCGTTTAGGACTGGTAGAGGATGTGTGGATCAAATCTATACATTGAAACAAATGATTTGAGAAAATGAGAATAATAATAAATTGTATTTAGATTTTATGGATTTGCAACAAGCGTATGATAAGATTAATAGGGAAGCTCTATGACAGAATTTAGTGATATATGATGTTGGTGGTAGGTTACTGAATGGAATTAAAAGTATGTATGACCATAGTGAAGGGTGTGTAGGAATAAATGGAGTTGAAAGTTATTGGTTTAATATTAAAAGGGGAGTGAGGCAGGGATGTGTTAGGTCTCCTTGGTTATTCAATTTGTATATGGATGGGGTTATGAAAGAATTAGAGGTGGGGGTGCAGGGGATGGTGTTAGAATGATCGAGATTGGAAGAGAGTG
>JABUQX010005824.1:10000-15000 GCA_015478945.1 Trachelipus rathkii
TTTTGGGGATGAGGTTATTAGTAAGGAGGAGGTAATGGGTAGAGTGAGAAAGTTGAAGAATGGAAAATCTGCAGGTATAGATGAAATTAGTGAAATGATCAAAAGCGGAGGCGAGATGGTGATTGATTGGATTTGGAAGTTGAGTAATAAAGCGTTTATAGAGGGTATAGTTCCAAGAGATTGGAAGAGAGCAGTAATAGTACCCTTATATAAGGGTAAGGGAGAAAAGGGGAACTGTAGAAATTATAGGGGAATAAGTTTATTGAGTGTTGTAGGGAAGGTATATGCTGGTATTTTGGTCGAAAGAGTGTGTCGAGTGACTGAAGGACTGATTGGTGAAGAACAAGGTGCGTTTAGGAGTGGTAGAGGATGTGAGGATCAAATCTTTACATTGAAACAAATGATAGAGAAAATGAGGGAGAAGAAGAAAATTGTATTTAGGTTTTATGGATTTACAACAGGCGTATGATAGAGTAAATAGGGAAGCTTTATGGCAGGTATTAGTGATATATGGTGTTGGTGGTAGGCTTCTGAATGGAATCAAAAGTATGTATGACGATAGTGAAGCATGTGTAAGAATAAATGGTGTCAATGGTGATTGGTTTAGTATTAATAGCGGAGTGAGACAGGTTGTGTTATGTCTCCTTGGTTATTCAATTTGTATATGGATGGGGTTATGAAAGAATTCGAGGTGGGGATGGCAGGAAATGGTGTTAGAATGATGGAGAATGGAGATGAGTGGAGGGTGCCCTACCTATTATATGCGGATGATTTGGTTCTGTGTGGCGAATCTGAAGAGAGTTTGAGAGGATTGGTAGAGAGATTTGGCAGGGTATGTAAAAGGAGGGGTTTGAAAGTAAACGTAGATAAGAGTAAGGTTATGGTTGTGAGTGAGGACAGTCCTCAGTGTGAAGTTATGTTAGATGGTGAGCAGCTGGAGCAAGTGTCTGAGTTTAAATATTTAGGGTATGTGTTGGATGAGAAGGGAACGGATGATGCAGAGTGTAGTAGGAAAGTTGTGAATGGCAGGAAGGTGGCTGGTGCAATTAAATCGTTGGTGAATGTAAAGGGACTAAGTCTTGAGTGCGCTATAGTCTTACATGAGGGTATGTTGTTACCTGTGTTATTGTATGGTAGTGAGACTATGGTCTGGAATAAGAAATATAGATCTAAAGTTCAATGTGTTCAGATGGACAATCTTAGGGGCATGCTAGGTGTGAGAAGAACTAATAAAATGAGGAATGAACGTATTAGAGAGTTGTGTGGTGTGAAGAAAGGGGTAAATGAGAGAATAAATGAAAGTATGTTGAAATGGTTTGGTCACGTGGAAAGGATGAAGGTTGGTTAAGCGGATGTATAGTGGAGAGTGTGTTGGGAACCGACCGGCTGGGAGACCGAAGAGAAAGTGGATTGAGTCGGTGAACGAATGTCTGAAGGAGAGAAATGCGAGTTTGGCAGAGGCGAGAATAAAGGTGCATGATAGGAGAGAATGGCGGGGTTTTGTATAGGGGGTATGGTTGTGGCCCACCTGGGCCAAGGGATGAACCCTTACATTGACGATTTACCATAGTGAGGGTCCGTCGCGGTCCCATGAAGCTTTAGGGTGGATTTTCTGTCTGTGACGAGCTTTCACTAATTAATGGTACAGAGGGGCATTAAGGCTTTCTTTTACGACATTTGTCATACTCTCCTACTCCTTTCCTTTTCGATGCTTGTAGCAAATCTTGGGAAAATAAGGTAGATAAAGAAAGAAAGATATATAAATATATATATATATATATATATATATATATATATATATATATATATATATATATATATATATATATATATATATATATATATATATATATATATATATATATATATATATATATATATGAAGCAGAAAGAATTGCCAACATCGGATGTCTTGCATGTTGTAGAAGGAGACTAAATAAAGGAACAGTGGTAATTTGGTTGGCTGCCCATTACTACTTATCTTTTGCCAGGAATGCTAATGCATGCCCAAGAGAAGGTCGTGATCGCCGAATACGGCCTTCTACATTACGGCTTAAATGTATGAATAATATGGGTACATGGAAAATATCAAAGGAATAGATGTTGAGGAGAAAAGGAGAGGGGTGATAGATATGCTTTTAAAGGGCAAATTTGATTTGCTTGCTGTAAATGAAACAAAGATGAAAGGAGACAGATGAGGTGTGGCGTGAAATGTGTGTCTGCTGGTGTGGAAAGAAATGAGAGGGAAGAGAAGGAGTTGCAATTCTAGTGATTGACTTGTGGGACAGAGCTATGGTAGATTTTGTGTGTGAGTACTAGAATTCTGATAGTTAAATTTAAGTTTGAAAAGGTCAAGGTAAGTTGTATGGTGGTGACATATGGTCCATCTGAGGGTAATGTTGAAAGTGTGATTTTCTGGGATAATCTGAATGATGTTTTGGATGGAGCGAATAGGAGCTTAAGATTGATTGTGTTGAGTAACCTAAATGATTGGATATGTGATTCAAAAAGGGATGGTATAACTACCAGGTGGCTTTGGGGTGTCAGGAGAAAATGGGAATGGTAAGAAGGTGAATGATATCTGTGAGGAGAGAGGTATGTGTGTACTTTCTTTAAACACAAAAGTATTCATAAGAACAAGATTGTTGTATGTGGAGATGGTATCGAAGTGAAAAGTATGATTGATTTTGTGTTGGTGAAGAAGGAGATGTTGAAGTATGTGATTGATGTTAAATCAGTGAGGGGGCTAGGGAAGGGGATTATCGATCATTATAGATGTTTTTACGTAAATTAAGGTAGTGGAGGGCTTGTATGTAGAGGAAGGTGATAAGGAAGGAAGTGGGTAGAATTAAGAGTGAGAAGTTAATTGAACAAAATAATAAGGATAGGTTTCTAGGAGCGCTTGCAAGTAAATCAGTTGAATGCGAACAAGTTGAAACTGTACAAATCTGAAAGCAAATGAAGGAAGCGGTTAGTTATGTGAATGAGATGAAGTGGGAAGTAAGCATATCTTTACAGAGTGGTGTAAGCACAAATGACAAAAGCAAAACGGTCTAGGTCAGATAGATCAAGAATTTATCGGACAAATTAAACGGATAGCCTCCTTCCAAAATCCGAAATTTTCAACGGTACTCTTTCGAAAGAAATTCATGCGATTGGTTCATAAACCTAATTTCAAATTTTTTCTTTTAATTTTTCATTGTACTCTTTATGGCCTTTTTGAATAACAATAAATTAAATAATTTTTTAAAAAAATTATTTCATTTCCTTTAATTAGAAAGATAATTACTTTTAATATTCATGATAATAAAAATAAAACTTTTGGGTACCCCTAGCAAGGAAAAATTAAATTTGTTTTTAAAGAATTTGCGCGACAATATTTCCCGGAAAGGTACAAGGGAAATACAGAAGATGGTCCGAAAATTACTAACAATTGGATGAAGTACTTAATTATACTATATTACTCACCTATAAATATAATATATATATATATATATACTTACTATATATATATATTATATCATATATATATATAAACATTCATATATATTATATATATTATAGATATATATATATATAATAATATATATATAACTATATATCATATATAATATATATTATATATATATATATATATATACATTATATATATATATATATATATTATATATATATATACTACTACTATATATATTATTATATATATAATATATTAATATATATATCATATATATAATATATATAATTTTCTCATAATATATATATAAATATATAATATATATATATATATATACTATATATATATATATATATATTATATTATGGTTCATCACAACATATATAATAATTCCGTAGATGTAGGCAAGCTCACGATATTATCTACTCGCACTTCTACTATATCACATTTGCAATGGCGTTAATGATTATCCCTGAAAGTTCAAAACCACCATTCGTTTTTGTAGCTTTACTCTGGTTGTAACAGGGTGAGCCAAAATGTTTGCACCCCGCACGCTGGAGCTATATTCTATTCAGAGGTACCACCTTTGTATATATACTTTGGTATTCTTATACCCAAATTCCATAGAGGATAGTTGATATGGAGTAATTAAGGATACATTTAGCCTTTTATGTTTTTTTTTTGGAAAATAATATTTTCACCATGAAAATGAATCCGAAATATTGGTGGTAAAAATCGAGATTTTTTCTATAGTGGGATAGAATATTATTAAAAGAGAAATAATTTAACGCTATGAAATTTGGTGTGATGATACATACTAAAGTATGGTTTTCCATGGGATCTTTATCATTGGAATATTTTTAAAAAAAATTTACGGTGTCCAAGAAATAATTTTTCGGAAGAATCGGTAACTTCTACGCACTCTAAATACATACTATGATCGACGGGTAAGTGCTAATTGAAACATCTATCACACATCTATACTACTACCATAGGATGTTTCCTTCACCTGCAATATTGACTTTGGTATTTTCTTGGTTTAAAAAATACAGCCCTTCAAAAATGGCCAAAACAATTTTTTTTTTTAAGTTGTGTAATGATACCTATTATTATAGTTCAAGACAATACATAGACAAATGAAATAGTGTGGCATCAAGGAGAAATGAAAACCATGTTAAAAAAATTTAATTTTAGTGTTAATATCTAAGAAATTATTATATCTACTGTAAATGACAAAATAAACTAAATAATTGATAAATTTATCTATATATATATATATATATTATATATTATATATATATATATATTTATTATATATTATATATATATATATATATATTTATAATATCCTATATATATATATATATATATATATAATGTACGTAGTCGGTACATAGTATAAAATTTATAAAAGGATATATGTAAGTGCTACAAAGATTTCTGGTACACAGATATAAGAAAATCTTGTAAAGCAAGTTCCTGTATGCGAAAATAACTGTTTCATTTCCTTTTTTTTGGTATTATCAAGTCCACCTGAGGTGAT
>JABUQX010005824.1:20000-25000 GCA_015478945.1 Trachelipus rathkii
TCAAGTAAATTTTTTAAACATTGTGCTGATTTCAAGATCTCTTGCATCTCTCTATCTTATGAGATTATGAAATAAGTTTATCAGGCTATTTATTTTGAAATTTGTTGAGATCGTAATAAATTTTTTTATTATTATTTAATACCACATAGCACAGTAATAAGTGAAGGATTTTTTTTTATTGTATTATATATATAAATGTATATTTTCTTTATATTTCGATCATTCCTTGTTTTTAAGAAACAAAAAATATCTCTCATTACAGATTTCATGTTCCGAAAACTACAAGATTTAAGGTTGCTGTTAAGTCATGGCCTGAATTTAATAAGTCGCATAAGGAAGAAAGCGATAGTGAAGAGGAAAAAACTACTTTAAGTTCTTCGCAAAGTTCCATCAAACATTTATGGAACTCTGTAACTTTAGAACCAGATTCAGAAAATAATGTAAAGGTAATTTTGAAAGCACAATATGCTAGAATAGGCTTAAGAAAATATAACGTTTGAAAATCATTCCATAAATAATGAACCAATATTTATCTAATGTTTAAAAGTGTCAATGAATGCAGTTTTATAGCCATCAGTTATTATATGTTTAGAAAAATGTTTAAAAGTGTGAATGAATGCAGTTTTATAGCCATCAGTTATTATGTGTTTAGAAAAATGATCACCATTAAGATTCAAGTGTAACTTTCATGTTATTTAAATAGGCGAACATATGTCATTTCCTCTTTCAGTAAGCGAAAAGCTTCCTGAAAGTTTTTGAATGGTTTTCATATTTCCTTGGAGTGGGTTTTATTTAATGGTTGTAAATTTCTTTTAGACACCTAAATTTAGTACTCTAAATTAGTATTCTCTTATATATATACTTTAATTAGTGCGTAATTTTATTGCGTATTTTCCACTCTTTCTTATCGAACAGAAATTGAACTTGTAAAATTTATCTACAATACATGCTTAGTTTAGAAACGTTGCTTTTACTTTCTATATTTTTCCTTACAATTTTAAGAGTATCTACTCAGTTTCAATTTCAAATAGAATATCAGTAACTTACAAATATTTTTGCTTGTCACTTAAATTGTTAGTTGGAGCTATTCTAAATTTTAATTTGTTTATTTTTATTTTTTTAATAGATACGTGAATATTTCCCATCTTCAGTAATGCCTGTGCAATTTTCTAATGACAAAATTTTAAAACAAAAGCAAAGTTCTCTGGATTCAACGGAAAATAAGAGAAGATATCCTAAGAGAAATTGCAGTCGTAAAAACTACAGCGAGTCTAAAGTCAGCTTGAATAATGATGATTATTTTTGTAAGTTCAAATGTTGTATTAAGATATTTGTTAGCCTTTTTATTGGTTTTACACTGATTTTATAGATTTATTTATTTTTCTTCAGTTTGTGATACCTGCGACTTGGATTATGAAGATGGCTGCCCAGAGCACCCATTACTTCTAGTACTAGATAAACAGGTCAGAAAAATTATCGAATTTAAGATGTAGATGATTTAGCAATTCATTAATGTTAAAAGTTGACTTTTCTTTTTAAAATGATGTTTACCATTTCAGTCACCAAGGGATGGGAAAAATGAGAAGAGAGCCAAAGGTACAACTCCATGGCCTCTTTACATTGGCAATTCAAAAATAAAAGAAGCAGGCCTTGGGGTATGGACCTTTGCAAATTTACCCGAAGGGCTTCTTTTTGGACCTTATGAGGGTATAGTTAATTGTGATGTAAAACCTGGTTTGGAATCTGGTTATGGTTGGAAGGTTTGTAGTTGTTGCTATTATTTAAATTAGTTTAGTCTTTTTATATCTGTAAAAATTAAGTTATTAAATTTGGGTTTCGTTAAAAAAAGTAAATTTTTTTAATTTTAATTTATTTAGTTAGTTCAAAAAATTATAAAATTTAAAATTTTAGAATGTTCTAAATACGTTTTTATTTCTTTCAATGGATTCAAAAATTAAAATAATGGAAATTTGACTATGATACACTGGCCAACAAAGTTTTGCGGCAAAGCATTTGACGGTCATTTTATAGGTTAACTTGTTTGCCCTGTTCCGAATAAATGACCTCCCGTTTTCCTAGATTGGCTCTAGTGTTTAATATAAAGGGTGGTCACAAAAATACAATAATAACAACAATTTTTGTTAGTTTGAAAAGTAATTTCAAAAAAAAAAACAGAAAGAATATATCTCAAATTGTTAATGAGTAACGTACATAAAATGCTAAGTAGGTCAAATATTCCAATTCAGTCACAATGAATCGCAATTAAATGCATTGCAATTGCTGTCTATATTGATTTGTCTTCTGTGTCCAGAATGTGGACAATACGTTAAAGGCTCCAACAATAGTCTGCCATCATGTGTGTATCCCATTTCCTTCGGTATATTTTCCTTCCATCATACCTTGATATCTTGAGGAACCTCCACCTTGTTCCTCACTATAAATCCTAGATTAATCCGGAAACCAATCTAAGTGACTATGTAAAAGTGAACTTTTATGCTCAAATTAGCATTCAATTTTTTGAAGTCTCTAAAAGCATTTTCTGTACGAGTTCTACATAGTTGCAGATTTGGTTGCCCAAAAAGTTCTGAATCTGATTCTTGAACCAGTACAAACTTTTCCAGGCAGTATGCTTTCATGATATCAGTCATGTGAATTTCATGAAATTGTCATTCCTTGATGATTTTGGGCGAATTTTGAGGGCCGCTAAAGATTCCAGCTTTTGAGTTTCTCCATACTCAAATCGTATAAAAAATCTGTTCATAATAATATTTGAACATTTTCACGTCGATGTTGCTTTGTCTATGCGGCCTAACAAATTGCTTCATCAGTCCTAGTGTGATGTGGAGTGGTGGGAATATAATTTTTCCCCTGTCAACCAGTGGTTCGTCGTTAATTGATATTTGACGCTAGTTCTTGTTTTGGGTTTTTTTTTTTTTTCACCTACAGTCTATATTATTTTCCCTAGCTAGCTATACCATATCTTTTTTTCCGGATGGGTCCTTTCTTAAGCCTACTGAATTCCGCAATCAGAGCATGATTGAAAAGGGTATCTTAGTATATCCGCTTTTGCTGCCAAGTAAGGATGCTTGACCATCTTCAAATCAACGCATATAGACCACTGGTGTTCATTCTTTCTAGCTTCTGCAAGATCATTCTTATATTTTGATATTCCTCTTTCAGTTTTTGTTGAGTGACCTATTGGAATCAATGCATAACTATTGCCATTGTACAATAAAACACACTTCAAGCTTCTCGTTGAACTTTCCATAAACAATCGCAATAACTTCAAGTTTTTAGGTTAACACCCATTTGGGAGTAGGAGTCCCAGGGATGCTCCCTCAGTATACTAGGTCTTCCTTTTTCAATGAAATATGGAAGAAGTACTACCTTTCTTGTCCGAAAAAAAGTTTATTTTACATTCGGCCTTGAGACCAAGTTCTTTTCACTTAGTCTAGATGCTAAAAGCTCAGAATCTTGCTTGGAGAGGCTTAACTCTCGTACTAAATCATTGATCTCTTCCTGGGAGAACTGTTGCTGTGTAGAAGTACTTTCTTCATATTCAGTACCACTATCTGCACTTGTGCACACCAAATCCTGGATATTCTTCCTTCATTCAGACAATGCTAGTCTGGGAGTGGTAGTGAAAACTGGCGATGGGGACATCGTCGGAGTGTGGAACAGGTCGCCTTGCTGATTCAAATACGGATACTCAAATTTACGTTTCTTGTAACGATTGATAAATTTCACATTAACCAAACAAAAATAACAGTCACTGTGGTGTTTCTTTGGCTCCCGCCATACCATAGCAACCAATTTTAAACCTTTTCTCGTCCATTTTTCCACTGACTAGATTTTCGACACACGTTTTCCAGACCATAGGGAGCCCAAGACTTATCTTGGTCCCCGAGGTCCCCGAGTTTCATTCCAAAGTATGCCAGTATGCTTGCTTCACAAGTTAGTAATATCTTTCTTCTTCCTTCTTTGTTCTCTCTGCAATATTCACCACAATGTAGCCAGAATACATTGGGGTTATTCAAACAGGTTCTTCGTGAAGTACTCATAGGGTTCTGAAATAGGAAAAAATAAATAATATATTAAAGGTAAGCCCCTTAAAACAGAAATAAAACGATATTACTGTAAAATATGCATTAAATAAGATATTTGTATAAGAGGTTAATCTGGAACACCCTGTATCTCAAGACTGAGCCAATCTTGGAAAACTAATGTCATTTCTGAAACCAGCACCCGATATTACTATAAATTCGATAAAATATCCTTGCAGCAAAAAAAAATTTTTTTTTGTTAATATGTTTTTAAATTTCTATTCTTTATTTATTTATTTTGTTTAAATTTTCTGTACATGTTTCATTTATTCAATCTTGTTAAGCAGTTAAGCATTTGATTCTATTCTATATTTTATCTATATTTATATCCTCATCTTTATTTGAATGTCTATATATTTAGATTCGAAAGCAACCATGAGGCCCTGGGAAGTGTAATAGACGCATTAGACACAACAGTTAGCAATTGGATGCGATATGTTAACTGTTCTCGTTCGCAACGTGAAACGAATTTGAGCGCATTTCAGTTCAAAGGAGAAATATACTACAAAACCATTAGAGAGATTAAAAGGTAATGTTTACTTTAGTATTACTGGTAATGCCTGCATAGTAGTAGAAGGATTATTTTTTTCTTTTTCACTTTTAAATCTATATTTCATTTGTGATATATATATAATATATATTATATATATTATATATTATATTATATATAATATATATATATATATATATATATATATAATATATATATATATATATATATAATATATATATATATATATATATAATATATATCATATATATAATATATATATATTATATATATATATTATTTTATATATTCTTTCTTCTTTCTTAGCTACCTCTCTCTCTCCAAGACTTGGAGTAAGGTGCGCTACAAGCACCGGAAAGAAAAGTAGTAGAGAATAATGACAAATG
>JABUQX010005825.1:5000-12500 GCA_015478945.1 Trachelipus rathkii
AGTAAGCTCACAACTAAACCCGCAATTCCATCGCAGATTGAGCACCCAGGCATCCAAGAGGCTATAGAACGTGAGGGAGGAGAGTGTGACGCGAGGAAACACCAAGAAGATATGGCAAGAGATACCCCACAAGAAAAATCAGATTCAAAGTTTGACCGACTGCGTCCAAGGAAAGAAGGAAAGCACACGTCTCCGCAAACGAAAACCCAGCACTAAATGTTAAATCACAACACAGAAATATCCAAACCAAAACTCATGCGTCGCAGAAACAAACCAAGGCTATCTCTCTTTGCTTACGCTTTTTGCGTCTGTCCTTTCAACAGGTTATGGCATTTGTGAGCTCAAAGACGATGTGAAAATAACGATTCCTATCTCCTTAAAGATAAATCTTCAGCCGCCTTCAAAGAACATGGATGACGAAATTTGTGGTACCCTATTATATCAATACGTGTGACACTTTTCCATAGAGTAGCACAAAGCTTATAGTGATAATTCACATCTGTCAATATAGATAGTAGGTATTATACGTATGTAGCGGAAGATAGAGACAGTATATAATAAGATTTTAGGATTCTTCTGACTCCGACCACCATACTTCACAAAAGATCGGCGTGAAACAGACCCCACCTCCTCCAGACTAAATCTGAGTTGTAGCCCCAACCACTTCCCATATCACATGTGGCCTAGAAGGCTCTCTGTGTAACACCTGGGAGTAACTGAGAAGAGGAAAAAAAGCTCGCAGTCTAAACAGATCCCCCAGTTTCTTTGAGGCCGCGCCCTATTACGAAACCGTTGATATTGAGGATTTTGTGCGCCAATAGACATTTTTTTGTTATGTAAGGCCAAGGATGTATTATTTGTCAACAGGAAGACGAGAGAAACTTCGAAAGAAGATAGGAAAGTGAGAAGGTGTTTTAGAGAGGGAGATTGTAGCTGAAGCATGTTAACGATTAGTACCTAAGAAGCGTTCGCGATAGTCTTTTAAAGAATTGAAGTTTCAAAGTTGAGGACGACCCCACCCGGAAATTCTATCAGATCTGCGAGAATAGAATCAGGCAAAGTATAAGACGAGAGGCAAATTCTAGAAGTAAAAGAGGAGCAGAATGAAATGAGTTTAAGAATGAAGGAGGGTCGAAGTCTCTCAGCATACGAGTGGTATAGAGGAATAGTGTGCAGGTGCGAAGATCATTAATGAAAAGTAAGAATAAAGTAGGAGATAAAAACAGAACCCTGAGGAACACCCACATTGACAGAAAAGAAGAAGAAGTCGCCCCGTCAACAACAGACGAATATTGAGAGATTTGAGAGAAAACTAGACTGCACCGACCACGGCGATTGACGAAACCCAAAGGGAAGGGAGCTTTGGGAGCAGTGACGCGTGCCATACCCGATTCAAATGCTTTGGATATGTCAAGCGCCACCACGCAGTCTCCCCGTAGTTCCTAGGCGGAAAACCATAATCAGTAAGATAGGAAAGTATAATCGCCCAACATAGACCTCGAGTCACTCCGAACACAGACACATTGTACTTAGAGTGATCTCTCACGAAAGAAGTGAATGTATGAGATTCCAGGTCTGATGATGGCTAAAAATGAAGAGCTTTCTCGTATTGAAGGGTTTCAAAGAACATTAGATAGAATCAGTAAGAGCTATGGGCGATAGTTAGAAGGATCAGAGCGGCTACCTTTTTTCGGAATAGGTTGGAAATGTTGGTGGCTCCACCTGAAGGAAGAGTGTTAGTCAATTGAGACATAGTAAGACACGGTAATAGAGGTTGAAACGAGAGGTCGAATCAAGGTGACTCTTCAGCAGCTCACAGGAAGCACACCCTCATATAATCACGGGTAGATGCATTCCCGGGCTACCCGCTTTCCTAACGTTTCATAGATTTCAGTGGAGCCATGTCCGAGTCAAAATCGCTAATCAACCAGTGCAGAGAGGACATAGGAACACCCTCGGAAGCAGGAGGAAGGAAGAGGAATGCTAGAAATCATCCAGGGTTGAGTTTAGAGGAAAATAGAGAGGCCGTAAGAGATTGGCCTTTTCAGATGGTGTGGGCGAGATATAGCAGCAGATAACCATCAGAACGAATAACGAAGTAAAGTAGATTTACAGAAGTTGTTAGGGATGTTGTGGCAATATGTGCAAGGCCATGAAAGATTTGTCAGTAGGCAAACCAAGGAGGTTAGCGCACTTTCGTATTGATGAAAAGTCACTGCACACCTTTGTTATACGAATCGAAGAGATTTATCCGTGCTCATACGTAATTTTTGGAGAAAGGTAAAAGGCTATATAGAAATGATTTATTACATTTAGCTAAGATGATAGGAGAACACCAGAAATTTTCCAAATTATCCTCTTATACGCATCTGTTCTCTTCTAACCTTGATGGCCATGAGAACAAGTACGATCGAACCCATGGATTATTGAGGAGAAAAGATTTAGTCTATTGGAAGGACACATTTTGATTCCTGAGCTTCATCCTAAATCACGATATCATGCTCTCCCATCTGTTATCTCTCAGGATATTTAGCAAAGAACTAGCTGCTCACCAGAAGTCAAAAAATCCCCAAGTCATTTCCAGTTATCTATTTAGCTTTAGAACTAGGCAACCAAGGCACTCCCAAGTCGGTTCCGATCCAAAGGTTGCCAAGAAAAAACGCGTTAGTGGGCAGGATGGAGTCTTGGATCTGAGAGAGAAAGTATTAAAAGTTAGCGCAGGTATTATCAGGTCTATGCTACTAGAGATGTCTTGACCCCACATATGGCAGCGAGTCGAAGGCATAGTATTTAATCGAAGAGGAATTACGGCATTGTGTGATAGTAGAAAAACCATGTAGCGTCAAGTTGACTAGAGTTAAAGAATGGTTGGGAGCGTCGGAAAGTGTGTGGGATTCTTTAATTAGTTCTACAGATCGTTGAGATAATGCTAAATGATTCGGCCTCTCCCACCTAAACATCATTATGAGAGACCCCAAAGATCAGTCTGTTGTGTCACATTGAAATCCTCTAAAATAGAGACCTCAGTCATTTCGGATGTAGAATGATATAATCGTCTCGTGGGAAGTAGTAAGATATTCAAAAGTAATGCTGAATCTTTTGTTGAGAAACGTAGCAGAAAACACCAGATTATTGTTGTAGAGGAAGGAAAGATTTGTAAGCCACAGAAGCATCGAAGAGTGTAAGTGAGAGAATAACGAAGAGTATATCTGCAAAGGAACGCCTGTAACAGGAATGTTTATTGTTGTAAGCATAGGTTTCCGATACACTTTTACCATATAGGACAACATTTCGTCACCCTGAGATGCGGAAAATCTATGAAATTAAGCCTAGTTGGATACATTAAAACGAGTCATCAGAGAGGATGAACTCACATTTAGACCCATCACTTGGTGTCTCAGACTAAGATCGCAAAAGCTTGAGGGGTATAGAGTTTAGGAGCTAGTCTATTATTCCACGCAGCATTTGCAGATTTCGAGTTTAATGTCGCTGGCGTGTATGCGAGTTAGAGAAGTCTTATTTATTCGCAACAATCCCGCGTCCTGTGTGCTTCATTATCTGTCAGGTCCCAACCATGCAACACCACCAACCACAAACCTAACTCACAAAAATATCTCAAGAACACACTAATACAAACTGGAGCCACTTAAAAATAAATAAGACGTGTGCCGTAACATATTCTACACACTCTATAGAAAACTAAATGCAGTAGATACAAAATTTTAAAACATTAAACACCTGTATTTTCTGAATAAAATAGTGTAAAATACTCATAACTCGTTGGTAAACCTCACCATAACTTCTTGTCACAAAAACTGCCCATCCAAATAAATACAAGATTACTATACCTCTTGATTAGTTTTAATCCATATATATAGATATAGAATATAAAGTTAATATAAACACAGTTGCCAAAATACGTTAATAATAATTATCATATATATATTATATTATATAAATTATGCCAATAAAATTGATCATTTTGATATATTTAGTGGCTCTTAACAACCGCAAATGTACATCTCTCTATAAAGCAGAATTACCAACACAACTTGGACCTCACCAAAGATAACATTCAATTCCGCTTTGTTAGACAATCGACATATGAAATATTCTAAACGAAATAATTACACGATAGCTATTTATTCAAACATCAGTTATACTTAAACGCTCCAACCATCACAGATAAATATACAAATAGTATATATAGGTATCAGTTCTCATCCAAACACAAAAAAAATTCAAAAAGCACCCAGGAGAGTCTAATAATAGTTATTATAGGGATCCCATGCACATGCACATTTCCAAAATTGATATCCATATTCAATTTTATATTCAAATATTTTCAATTTACAGTTAAATTAACAGAACAATACCAACTAAAAAATTGTTTTCTACTTCGTCCCATCGGCATCAGTAACTGAGAACTACTGTTTCTCCGAAGCCACCTGGGGTTTATATCATCCTATAGCCGTAATAAGCTTGTGATTATTTAATTTAAACTCTAGTGGTAAAAAAATTACAAATTCATCCACCCGATATTATCTTACATCAAGTTTAGTTTTAATATTAGGTGTTTAAATATTGTATTAATTAAGAATGTTTATAATAATGGTATATAAGTGATAAGTCTACTGAGCACATATCATATATAAACGTATAACCACTTTATATATAATATTAGTACCTATAATAGTTATGTATTATATATAGTATAAATCTGGCCTATATAGTTATTGATTCTAAATATTTAATTTATTTTTATAATTATTTATAAGTATATATAATAGTAATAAATTACTCGTTAATTATTAAAAATCATATATTAATTTGTGATGGTAATCTAATTATATATACTTATTATTATATATATATATATAATATTATATATATATATATATATATATATAATAGATTATATGATATATATATATATATATACTATGCTAATCTAATTATTAGTTAATATATATATAGTATATATATATATATATATAATATACTATAGCTCGTAATAACCATTATATTATTGTGTGGTGCTACCAACTGTGTGTTGTGACTCGAATGACATTTGTCAAGTTTCGTATTGTTTTCATTGTGTGTGTATCGTCTCATAAGATCCACCTTCTCGTGTCGACCACATCGTGGTTTTAATTCCCTGCAACATTAACACTCGCCACGAGCCCCCAATTTAATTCCGAGTGTATAATTAATGAAATGTTCTATTTTAAATTGTGCCTAACATGATAATTGTCGTATGGTGAAACCCAAAGAGGTTTTTATAAAGCCATGAAACACCTATATGTTCATTATTAACGTAACCTTAAAATATTAAAAATCAAACATACGTAGACCATAAAAAAATTAGACATAATTATAAACAAAGAGAGTGAATATGCTATTTACACATAAAAATACAAGTTATATATTAACACGGCTTAAAAGTATGTTCTATACACCGAAATGTAGAATATTTAAATAAATAATACTATTGACAACTAAGTAATATTTACTATAGCTTTTTATTCCATGAAGTGTTCATTTTCGGTTAATAATAATAATAAGCTAAATACATTACTATTTCTTGTTCACTACGTAGAGCCTAATTTCGCTAAACAATTATCTAATATCATGTTACATTTATTATAATCGATAATAATATGTAAAAAATCTGATATTTTTCTATATAAAACTACAGTCGAATTTATTATTAAATTATTTTCTAATATAATAATATAAATAGGAAAATTCAAGCAATCTTGGTCTTTAGTGCACGACGACTGTCAGCCATCATAAATTCATCGGACGGAGGGGAACTCTCATATCTGCGGAGTTGATGGACAAATGGAATTAAGACAAATGATAAGATTTGGATACGAAAATAAGACCGAAAGGACCCCAGAAATTATATGAAGAGGTCACGCCTAGTAGTAATAAAAAGGTATTTTTAAAAAGTATGGACATAGATAGGTAACTGCCCTCATGGACAGGTTCGAAGGATTAAAATATTTGTGGGTGATTCTAGGAGGGGGTGGCTGTTCAGGAAGAAGAAGTTGAGGGATGAATGAAAAAACATCTATGCAAAAAATGTTATGGCTTTTTGCACTTAAGCTCAAATAATTATACATTGAAAGCTGGAAGAGACGTAATATCCCAAAGGTAGTGAGACACTACAGCTATAAAATAAAACGCGTTAATTGATGAGGCCCCAGTTAACATATATATTAAGGTAATCTTAATGTTGTGCGTCAACTCTTAAATAAAACACTTTGCTTACAGAAAGCCGAGAATATGGAGCACACAATTGTGTGTGTGCGTGAGTTATTGAGTGTGTCTACTCGAGTTTATTACACCTTGGTTACTCTTTAGAGTATTATAAATCACGTAGAAGATTTTATAAGGATGAGATTGTAGAGTAATCGAATATGTGAATGACCAAAATTTCAAAATATAGAGCAGCTAAGAGAATTACTGTATGAGGTGCGAGTGTGCTAAAAAAGAATTTGTGGAGGAAGAGAGCGAGTCACGAATCAACTGTAACTAGAGCAGAGAATAAAGGCAGTACGCCCTGGACCAGAGAACCTGTCGGATAGAGCGACCACTAGCGAATAAAGTATGAGATACTATTCTCGCGGAAGAACTCCCAGTGTGACAAGACAGAGGTAAACAAAACGAAAGGAAGTATGTGGGAAGACCTAAGTCAGTGAAACTACGAAAAGACCCATACAAGATCTTGAAATTTTCCGAAGTGTTATGTAGAGCCGTTCAACCCTTTCCCAGACTTTTGAAAAAAAGTCCTAAACCCTAATATATACAATATAGGACGTCTAATATACTAAAATATAAAGTAAAATTTAGTGAAAATAATAAAAAAAATAAAAATAATAAATATATTCAAAATAATAAATAATATAATAATATCAATAATAAATATAAAATAAAAATATAATAAAATCGATAAAAAAAAAATATAAGTATGTAATATAATTAAATTATTTTTACTAATATTAATAAATAATTCTCAATAAAATAAATATAATCTAACCTTATAATACCCAACTATACCATATAATATATATAATATACTATAATATACTAAAATAAACTATATAAATACATAATATAAAATAAATAATATATATATGTATATATATATATTAAAAGTTATTTATCTTTATATATTAATATATTTCTTAGATATATAATATATATATATCTCTAAGTTATATATATTAATTATAATTTTAATATTAATTATATTATATATAAATATTATATATTATATAACTATATAATAAATATACAGTATCGTAATAGTTATATTATATATATTATAATTACATATATATATCATATCCAACGTTGGACAGCTTAAAATACTACAAACCTATATAAAAATACGTATACAGAATAATATATATATATATATATATATATATATTATATATATATATATATATAATATATAATATATTAATATATTAAAATATTTATAATATA
>JABUQX010005825.1:15000-30000 GCA_015478945.1 Trachelipus rathkii
TCCAATAGTGATAATTATAGAAAGTATAAGGACATTAAAACTGAAATTATGTTGCCGTAATGCATATGTCTCAAGTTTTTTAATATTTTAAAAAAAAATTTATTTTATATTAAATCTAATAGAATAAATCTGAATTCATATTGCAACGATGTAAATTCCAACTATAGAAGCCAAGCTTGTGCCAAAAGATTGAATTTATTCAAAAATAACAGATAAATTCCTATTGAAATTTCAACGGTACTCTACACCTAACACTTTGTTTTGGTAAAAGTAAAATACAATATCTCGTTAAAATAAAAATTTTCTTATGTACATCATCCATAGCTCAGTCGTCATGTTAAGCCAGATCTTCTTCCTATTGTCAGCAGTACCCAAGGTTTTTCTATCCTTCCGCATTCTAGAGTACTCGAGAAGTGTTCTGATACCTGTACTGTGTGAGTGCATGGCTGGGCGCAGATTAGTATCATACAATGCACTTTATATCGTACGGATCTCAGGTACATAAGGTTCCAAGATCTCCTTTAAGACCTTTGTAGAAACTTACAAAGATCTTTGTAGTTCTTCACTATTCAGTTTCTTGTCCTTCTCAAATTTTTGTGTACCATACAAGTTCTATAGTCTTCTTCTATGCTCCTTCTTAGGGCTTAGTGGTCAACAATCACATTATTAAAATGAGTGCAACACTCTCTTTTCTTGTAACTCAGTCGATTCTCCTATATGTGTAGCATGTGGAAAGTGGTGTAGATATTCAATGCACAAGCAGGTATGATTATTTCAGTAGATACCGTAATTTCCAAAGAAGAGGTTATGAATCCAGAATAAAGAGGATTTATAAGGCCTTCTCCAGAATCTACCCGTAGGTGGATTATTATTGCTGATATTTTTGCGTTAGCGGTGCTGCTGTTATAGTATACTACCTACCATAAAATTCATAGGTATATTTAGATCAGTCCCATGTGATTGCTCGGGTACGATTTGATTAGCATTCTTTTAAGCACTTCATCGGTGATTTTTTGCTTCATCTTTCCTCGATGGCTCCATTAACCGATTACCTTCAACATTAATATGAATATGTGTACTGCGGAGGTTTTGAACTCAGTAATATCCCAAGGTCTTGGTTGTAGAGTAGAGATTATACGATACTGTGATCTAACATCGCAGTATAGCCTTCGCGATCAATATCATAGCCCTGATGAATGACGACTTACATGCCCGTTGAATGGCACTGAAAATTCACGCTTTTTCTTGTAGCGGTATTTCCTATTTTCAATTGAAGTAATTTCTAATGCTTATGCATTAATTCGTACAAAGTGCTACTTTAAGATACATCTAATGCACTTGTGTGTGATTGTTCGATATCTAGTCTGCCATATGCTGGGATGTAGTTTATGAGCATTAATTTCCTTCTTAATAAATTCCTTATATGTGCATATTAGTTCCCACAGTATATTGCGATTTCTGTTATATGTGTTTTTCAAATCATTTTACTACTAGGAATTTTTGTTATTTCTTTGTCTATAGAACATTGTTTGAGAATCTTGAAAACTTGAGACGCTAAATTGTTATGGACTGACCTCCTAGAGAGACATTTAATATCGAGTCAACTTTAAGTATCCCCGTTTGACAGACCAAAACAAGACATTGTCTTTCCGGATTCCAAGTTCTTATCGGTGTGACAAAATCTTCATGGGCTTTCGCGAATGGTTTTTTAGCGTCCATCGTCTATTCAGTTCTCAAAATAAAACCTATATTAAAATTCTCTCTATTGACTCATTTACATACATGAGACTCTTTGATTCATAATAGCCTTGGGCACCTTGGATAATTGATATCCTTTCCATCATAAAAATAATGCAGCGGTTCATCTGCTAGTAAGCTATACGCGCTAACGTTCTCTGTTACTCCTTATTAAAACTGGCAAGTTGATTTACTTAGCCGTTAATTTTATATTAAAGTAGATGTGCTACTCACATAGAGAAATGAAAATCTCATTTCTGAAATCTTGAAACTGTTGCGAATAAAATGTTGAGCTAAATCGTAAATATTCTTTTCCTGCCAGTAAACTTTTGACATGTTTTTTCTAGTGTCTGATTCTAGCCCAACGGTTTTCTTATATTTCGTAAAGCAGTGCTCATCACTATCCAAATTGCTTCAAATACCCTCATCTGATTAACCGATATTTAGCTGAGTTTATAGCATCGCGATGGGCGAAAACTGTAACCTCAACACATGAAATAATAATTAGAGAGTATTAAATATTTTTTTTCTGTCTTGTTTGTCTTATAAGCGAAAATCCTTTGCAGTTCCTATATGGTTGTGAACTGTACTCACACACACACGAACGCAGGCCATCGTACCAACGTACAGGAAATCCAATTTTGCAGCTCAACCACACAAGCGCACAGATTCTATATGACCACTCCTGTGTTTAGTATTTGTACCTACAACGCAAATAAAATTAATAGGACATCTTATTATTATTAATGATAAAGGTCATATTATTAGAGCTCCTATATCTTCCTATCTGACCAAACATATTTATTGGTGGAAATAAATACAACATACGTTACAAAATTGCTCCCGTTAGGTGCCCTGCAGTATAGTCAGCCCAAGGTGAATAAGTCGTCCAAACTTCGATAAATTGAATCTCATTAAGTGGTAAAGTTAAGCATTCTGTCCAAAAACAATTCGTAAGGGTCGTTAGGGTCGTGAAGATCCATACCAACTCCTTTCAGTACACTGTCTCTGTTTATAGTCTTGTAAATTCTTTAATTAGGTGTCCAACGTATCTTAGAATAATGTCATTTTTCCTGCGAACCGTCGATCTACTGAAACGCCGATAGCTCTGAATCTGGGCCCATAACTTGACTACGTTCACTCCCATAGATATATAGGGACCTGAGTAGTGTGGATTCTATCAATTCGTAATAATTGCGAGTAGGTAGGGATTGTTACTTGTGTAGTTTAAGAGATTGATCATGTGATTGATGATTCTTCCGTATATATATAACCGCTATCATGTATCCAAAATTTTAAAAATTACTGCAAGTTCTTCCGTTCTCAAAATTTACTGCCAAAAACATTTTGAGTAATCTCTTATTTTAATAGTAGAAAAATAAAAAGTTAAATATACTAAGCCTTCTAATCTCCTAGTAAAGTTATTTCGTAATCTTTCCTATATAACATATCTTAGTAGATTTTCTATTTATAATATATAATTATATTATTATATAATATTATTAATTTAATATTAATATTATTTATATAATATATATTATATATATTAATATAATACTATTATATATATAATATATATATAAATCTATATCTATTAATAAATCCTATATCCTTTAATATATCCCTATAATATATTATGTTATATAATATAATTTATTATATAATTAATATAATATATAAATATATTATTAATAATAATTATATATATATATAATAATAATTTATTAATATATATATATATATATATATAATATATATTAAATTAATATATATTATTATATATATTAAATATATATTAAAATTCTAAAATACACAAGTAAAACTTTAAAAATTTATACTTCATATATTAAATATAAAATTAATAACGAAGCTCTGAAAAAATAATAAACGTAATTAGTTAATAATTTGTTTACTTTAAGGGAATTGAATCTTTTATAGGAAAAAACAAGTTACTACAGGCTCTCTCAAAGTTTAAATATTTTTCTATCATAGTAGCTTTATAAAAAAAAAAATATTATGATTTATTATATATGTTGGCCTCTTGATGCCTCTGTAAATATTCAATTTATATAAGGCATCATTTTTGCTTAACCCTTAATAAAGATAATTTGCTTATAATTCTTACATTAGAATTTTATCATATTTTTGAAGAATATTAAATCTATAATAAAAATATATATATATATATCCTTATCATTAACTGTATTCTCTACTGTATAATAATAAACTAGATAAAATGGAGGGCCTCTGATAATATGATACTACCTGTGGTATAAATATAATATATAATGAGTGAAAAATTCAAATATAAAATTTATAAAATGATCTATGGGTGTTTAACTGTAATAACTTATTATTCTCCTCTTAAAAAGAGACTAATATATCAGCCGATCTTACTGTTCTAATAGCTATTTCTTCAATATATTATATAGTTGGTTTGGAAGTAGCCCAATATAATACTTAAATTCTGATAGGATAAAAATATTATTGCATAAAAGTATATCTTATATTTTGATTACTAAAACATCTTACCTAAATTGTTAACTTTAGAAGATCGCGGGCATGCGCAAGTGTTGGCAGTCCGTGTAGATAAACATTCCTACAGTTTTTTATATGAATCTAATATATTTGTTATTGTCACTTTTGTCAATAGGAGGAAGGCAGTCCTAAGTAAGTCTTTCATCTCCAATAGTATTTCTCAAGTAGCTTTTCAGAATCTATTGTATGTGAAAGCTTCTTTCTATGATAAGACATATAGAATACACGTAGGTTTAAAAATTGACCTCTAGTATTTTAGTACAACAAGATGTAAATAAATTTTGTGAAAATTGTGCTTATGCGAACAAGAATAACTGTAGTCCGATCATATTTGTCTTGAGCTTTATGGTGAACATATACTCATGTGCCTCTATGATTGTGATGCCATATTTAACTTATCCATAAAATTTACCCTTTCTGCTATTTACTAAATTTCTAATATAGGACTTTCTGTAAGTTATCTCTCACTATATTATATATATGTAATATATGTTCCCCTATATGATTATACACAAATTCTTACATGTTTAAATATATCTCAATTATAAATGAGAGAGAATCAACATTTTTAATAACCTATATACACAAGAAAATTGGATAATGATCCAGATATAAAGATTTGTACAAGCGAGTAATTTTCTAAATTGCTTATAATAGAAATTCTTAAACTTTATAGAAGTCATCCATTTATTATCTCCTTGTTGTGAATAGATTAAAAGACTTCCTCTCAAAGTAAATGGGGTAGCACGGTGAATTATTCTAATACAAAGTGGACTTCGGATTCGAATTCTCCATCTCTATATAAGATTTTATATGTGAGAGAGAGTCGGTCGAGTAGGAATGTTGGGTCCCTGTATTTTTGGAACTTGTTAATTCTTAGGTTACGAGCATCGTTATCGCAATTACCAAGGCTGTGGCAACGCAGTTTACACCAATGTGTACTTCCAGATGAAAAATCTGTCTGAATATCCTAAGAATGGAGATTGCATTCTGTAACCTTACATCTGCATTAGGCCCTTCCCAAGTGTTTGCTGTGTAAATCCATAAAAATGGGATAAGGAAAACGTAATCGAATATCAAACCCGTAGATTGTTCCTGGACTCTCATACCGGTTTTTTTAAGTTGTTTAAGCATATGGGGTTATTAATTAATAATAAAATATAATTGTAGTAAACTTTCCTCCTAGTAAATATTATATTTGATAAATCTAATGAGATAATATACTCTAATTACAATTTTATATTATTGTTCGAGAAAATTAGTTCTGGTTTGCTTAATGGCGTCTTTCGTTTTAGACTTGCACACGTTGTGTGACCCCGACCCAACTCTAGCAACCTGCTGCCAATTTATACCGTATGTCATGCTTAATAGCACTGTCTGTGTATATATACATAATATTTGAATAACCAAAATCGTGACAGTGAAATATATATCCAACGCGAGCTTCAAATATGTGTACAACAAATTAATACGTAATACTTTAACAGCCTTGATCTATATGCGAAATGCCAACCGCTCCTGTGTGATTTATAATATGACAGTTTCAGAATTTCAAGGTGCTAAATACTATGATGAAGAAAAGGGCTATGCGATAGCTGTAAAAAATCATAAAACAAAGCGCACACACGGAGCTGCAATGGTAGGATTACCAAAATATTTGTATGACCTAATCAAGATATATATATATAAAATAAGGAAAAATTTAGTTTCAAAATTATCAGAGCCACTTGAACCAAAAGATAATTTGAAATAGTATACTTTTTCTACTAACCTAACAATCAACCTAACCAGCTTAACCTAACCTAATTTAACTTAACCTAACCTATAACCTTTCCTTTCTCTCTCTCTTCTCTCTCTCTATAATATATACTATATATATATATAATATATATATATATATATATATATTATATAATATATATATAATATATAATTAGCTAATGTACAGGACCGCCACGGCCACACTTGTTGAATAATCAAACTCTACTGTTTTGGGTCTGGCTATACTTTTTATTCTTTCTAAATGGCGCAACAAGACAATTTAAGCTGGCGACGATGAATATTCAGAGTAAAAAATTAAATAAAAAGATAAATAAAAGATGTCCTTACATTATATATAGTCCTAATATTGCATAAAAAAAATTATATTTTTTGAAGAAGATTCAGTTCTTGGAGGTAAGAGAAAATAGAGTTACTGTTAAAGTGTTAGTGTTCAGACAAGATATGGGATAATTTTTTAGGTGTTTTATTGACCTGAGTAGGAAAATGACCACAGCAAATGGGTCAGTTGAGAACTTCAATGAGATATAGCTGAACAGATTGCGCGAGGTATGGCGACGGCAAAATTTTAAGATGGGAGGAGGATCCCGTGACAAGTAGGGGCTATGATTGATGTTGGTATGGCCAATGCGGAGGCGTACAAATATCACCTCTTGCAAGCGATTTCGTCGGTGGGAGGAAGACCAGTTACGAATGTTTGACTTTATATTTATAAGTTTTGCCTCTCGCTGATCACTCGTACAGCACTCTGCCAGTAGGACAGAAAACTTTGACGGAGAGCAAGATAATAATCGGTTGATGGGAGGCGATCTTGTCGAATGGCATCCGGGAGGTACCAAGAACAACTGCAGAAGGAGGAGGATGACGATCTGGATTATCTGTTAGCGATTTGGTGCTAGTTACTCCTACGTGATATGGGATCCAAGAGAGTGTATTTTTTTCTTGCGAGAGTAGAGCAGCCGTAGAAATTGTAGTACAACGGATACCATTGTGTTTTTAGAATAGGGGTGTTTTCGCACCTGGATTGCGCTGAGCATATCTAAATAAATGATTTAGGAGTGATCTTTAATAAGTAATAAAATTCGAGAGTGGGCAATCATTATAGCCATTAATTCTGCAGTAAAAATTGAAGAATGAAGGGGAAGGTATGGGAGAGGTTACGGTCAAAAAAGACAGAATGCGCACCCACACTGTCCCCTGTTTTAGAGCCGTCAGTAAACAATGGAGTAAATCTACCGTGAACTGCGAAATGAGACACGAATGATGTCTTTAAGTTAATAAGGCAGCGGGGTAGCTAGATTTAGAAAGAGAGGTTAGAACCAGGTAGATGGTGGGAGCAGGGAATAGCCAATGTGTATACGCTTCATCATAAGAGAACGGTAGTACCCTTTGCTTATGGATGCTGAAGATTTTAAGGATGTTATAAACTTTATTTGTGGCTATCAATACTATAAACTAATGCATTTGAAACAGCTGCTGAAGCAGAGATCATTTCTGTTATATCAGGCCGATAACGGAGGACTGTGGGTGATAGTTGTTGGAGCGGCTAGATATTTTCTGAACATTTTCCACAGTGAGGAAAGGAAGTTGTGGGAGTTTGACAGTGAAGTATAGTTTGAGTAATGCTTTCGGGATTGGCGATTAATTCGGACGAGTCCTCGCCTGCAGCTATAAAATAATAATTTTGAGTTGGTGCTGATCCGTTTGTATTGCATGTAGAGATTTTTCTTCTCCCGGTTAGCTTGTGCACTTCTTTGGGACCACCAAATGGGTGTTGCCGACGCCTACTGCCGGGAGTTCGTGGTTATGCAAGCTTGCTGCATATGGATGATTTTGATGAAAGAAGCTAAAGGCCAGTATTCAATGGTCGGAGCGTTATTAAAGGGCGAGAGTGGATAGCTGTGGCCCGAGACAAAGGAGCCACTCCGCTTGTTCAATAATCCAGTGGGAAGGAGGTTTTTTACATTGTTACTCGGTGGCAAATTCATTTAAGGATAGTGGGTAATGGTCTCATTAGTAAGTATCAAGTGGGCCCAGAAAAACAAATCCATAAGGAGAATGGAGCAAACGAAATTGTAGGGGTTCTGTGTTAAAAACGTCCAGAGGGAAAAGGTTTTCGGAGATCAAAAGTTATCTTTGATTTAGACCTAAGGGGTTGGCAAGATTGAGTAGCGTAGAAGCTGCTTATTAAAGGTCGTTAAGTCGGCCTTGTTAACTTCACTATGGATCCAATAGATCGACAATAGCCGTGGTTTCAAACTGGGGTTGCGGTCTCAAACATCAGAGGGTGCGCGACACGTTAAGAAAAACCTTTAAATTTTTTTTTTAATAGATTATATTTAAAACTGTCCGGACAAAATTAATGGCATCACTTGCATTTGTATGGCAATACACAGTGGGTGTATTGCGAATATATAATTATTATATATATTATATACTATATATATATATTATATTTATATATTATTTATTATATTTATATATTTATATATTTATATATTATATAAAATAATTCAATATATATATATATAATACTATAATAATATAATCAATATAATAATAATAGTATAATAATAATATATAATGATATAATATATACTTTTAATAATATTAATATAATATATATATATCATAATATATCATAATAATATAATAATATGATAATAATTAATTAATAATATTAATAATAATAATAATATACTACCGAGGTAGTTAATAATTTTACAGTATGTAACAGCAGAACGTTACACGCAATACTTACACCTTTGTTTAGTGTCATTTTCCCTAAATGCAGTGATTGCATTATTTTGCGCAGTTATATATATATTATATTTAATTATATATATATATATATATATATATATTATATATTATATTATTTATTATATATATATAATATATATATATATATATTATATATATTATATTTAGTATATATATTTATATATATATATATATATATTATATATTATATATTTTATATATATTATATATATATTATTATTATTATATATATATATATAATATTATATATATAAGGGTCTATATATTATATATATTATCTATATATATTATATATTAATCTTATTTCATATATATATATATCTATACTTACTATATATATATATATATATATATATATATATATATATTATCAGTCGGCGGCTTTGGGGTAGGCAGAGTAAGGCAACGCCTACTTGCCTTAGTGAATCCAAAAAATATTAAAAAATCAGAATATTATTATTATTTTATATTTATATATATTATTTTATAAATATATCTATATATATAATTTTATACATTATATATTATATATATATAGTTAATATATATATCATATAATATAATATTAGGCTTTGGGTGGCAACTCTTATTTCCTCTGAGTCAAAAATGTTCCTTTTCCTTATATGATAGGCGACGTTCATTATTTGCGACGACTTCCATTAGCAGTCATTTTTTTTCCAAGAATCCATTTATATTACATTAGCAAGAAATATAATAATATTATTAATAGTATAAGAATAATAATAAACTATTTAATTAATTTTATAAACTTGATTCTCACTTATACCGACTTATTTAATTCATATTTGTATAGAATCATTGGATGCATTCTTCCAACGAGGTCGCCATCTCGTTGGTGACTCTTCTAGGTAGTAGCTAATTGGCTCGGCGACAGTAGTTTTATTTTCTGTTAATTAGTGAGAATATTTCTGTGTGGAGTTGGAGTAACAAAATAGGGCTTTTTTTTTTTTTTTTTAATTTATTATTTATTATATTAATTTATTACTGATTTTGTGCGTTTTAATAAAATTGAGCTCTTAGTTATATAAATACGGGGATTGAATTCGTATTGGATTTAAGTTTCATTAAAAATTACTAATTTTTTTTGAGTTTTGTCATTATTATCATATATATATATTATTGTATATAATATATATTATATATATATATTATTATATTATTATTACTATATATTATATATATATATATTTATTATACTGTAATATATATATAATATACTATATTATATATATATATTTATTATATTATATATTATTATATATATACTATATATTATATATATTTATATATATTTTATATATATATATATATATATATATATATACGATTATATATATTATACTATATTATATTATTATATCATATATTATATTATATTATATATATAAATTTATATCTTATATATTATATATTATACACCTTATATAATTATATTTTATATATATATTATATATATATTATTATATTATTAATATATATATATTAATATATATTATATATTTATTATATATTATATATATATATATAACTATTATATTACAGGGTGTTTACGAAATTAGGGGGACCAAATTTGGAGGTATTATTCTTTCGTCCTTACAGCATTTTGTTTTAAATACAGTTACCTGTAATAGTTCTTCATTTAGTAGGTAAATGAGTTAGAAAGGTGTAAGGGTATGATGTGCTATTGGTTGTTTATGTTCCTGTAATGTGAACAAGTTGGCTACGAAACTTGCCAACGTAAGTAGTAAACCTATAGACAGCGGTATTGCTGTCTCTGAATATTGGAACACTTGCCTAGGTTGCTTGTTACGGTACCACTTATTTTAGAGACTAGGATGAATCAATACTGGTATTGTTTGTCAGTATTCGAGCAATATTATACTCGGGAAAAGGATACAGTATAACATAATAATCGAATATTGCATGTAATAATATCCTATATTACTTATACAATTATTAATGACTTAATACATAATTATTTGTAAGTATATTACTTGATAATTAGCTAATATACGGTAGGAACCAGGGAATAATAATAACAAAGATGAATAACAGAACATAAATTAATATATAAATATATTATAATTAATAATTAATAATAATATAATAAAATATATAATAATAATCATAATAATAATGATATCAATAATATATATAATATTAATAATAATATAATATATAATATAATATTAATAATAAATATTAGATAATATAATAATTAATAATCATTAATAAGTTAATAATATCATTATATATATATATTATAATGATAATAATGATAATAATATAATAATAATATATATGAATACCACATTAGTTGAACAACCAATATTCACATCATACATCTTGCACCTTCTAACTCATTTACCTACTATATGAAAACTTTAAGTAAACTTTATTTAAGGACAAAACTAGTTTGGTTCAAAGATCATATCTCCAAATTGTCCCCTATCGTAACACCATGTTATATATTATATATAATATATATATATTTTTTTTTATTAAATAATTTTATTTTATATTTATAAATACCATAAACATGTTTTATTACTCCTGTTTATATAATATATATATATATTATTATATTACTATATATATATATACTATATTATATATATATTATTTATATATATATATATATTATTTATTATATATAATATTATATATTATTATTGTGAATGGATTAGGGGGCGTGGAACCTGATTTATTATTCTTGGGGGTGCGCCACTAGAAAAAGATTGGGAACCACTGAGATAGACAGTGAGATCGGTAGGACAGATTGATACTTGCTGCCCTGCATGAAGTTAAGATTCGAAAGAAAAAAAAAAAATCGCTGGAATAGGGGGACCGACTTGTGAATGAGATTCCTTGCGCCTCTTTCTTCATTGTCCTCTTCTTATAGAAGTTAGACGTTGATCTTGTATTTTGACGGTTGAAGGACAGGCATCTAATTTGGGGTTTTTGGGACCATTTTAGCCCCACCTAAAAGTGGAACATAAAATTCTAAATTTTCAGACAATTTTGGATCGGGAAGGCAAACGCAAGCTTTTTATTTTCTTACTCGCTATAACGTTCATTTTCGGGTGTTTTTTCTGTGTCTGTAGTCATTGTTTCGCCGTTTTTCATTTTTCGAACCAAATGTTTTGAAATTTTTTCGTACCAACTTCTATAATTTTTTTTTCGACAATGACTTAAACTTGAAATATACATAGACAAAATGTAGGAGTAGTTTTTTTGATTTTTGGAAAATTGATGCTTTAGCATGTAGAATTCAAAACCTATTTTTCATTTTCAATTGCTGAGGCACATTTTCCAAAATCAAAAACTTCTTCCATGCATTTTGAGCGTACATAAACCCATTTGGTTATTTCAAGTTTTGAAAGTATTTGAAAAAATTGAGAAGTTGATACGAAAAAATATAAAAAAATTTCTGAAAAAATGAAAACGCGAAACAATGACTACACAAAAAAACACCCGAACATGACGTTTTTAGAGTCAGAAAAAGTTGGTGGTTGCTTTAATTTCCCATCAAATTGTTCTGAAAATTAAGGAATTTTATGTCATGTTAGGTGGGGGCTAAAATGGGTCCCAAATCTCCAATAGTTGGATTCCCCTGAAGTTGACATATTTGCACTTTATCAGAAATTTATTTATATGGATATGTGTGGTATAGATGAGGTGGTTAAGGACGAGATGTGAGTTCTACGAGGAGGAGCAATAAGTCCCTGGTAATGGATAAGTCGTGAAACAAGTTTTCGTGTCATACGACCAGTTTTGCGGGAGAGTTTTTATTGGTATTTGTTGGAAGGACCATCGCGATAATGAGTTAGCTAAGCTTGAGTTCAACCAAGTCATTTTTTTGTGATTGGTTGGTTCGTTGGAAGGCACCGGAGTGCTCATGTATACGGAAATGGAGCGATATCAGTATTGGCAGGCAAGGATTCATAAATGTGTGGGGGAAGTATGGCTGTTTATGGAGGGGTTTTTCTGTTTAAGCGTAAAATATGTAGTTTTTTAGCACCATCTAGCCAGTAATCGAATTAATCATAAGTTCAAACTACCCATCCCACCCACATCCACCCATCCCACCCAGTCCACCATCCCCATCCCACCATCCACATCCCCCTTCCACCCTTCCATTGATCTATTGATCTATTGATTCAAGTCTATGTCCTAACATAACACAAACACTCTTAACTTTATGTTCAAGAAACTATATATTTTTACTAAATTTTATTTATTTTTATGTTTATAGTTTATTATCACTTAAAAAATTTGCGTTTTTGTATAACATATCACAATTTTATTTTTTTTATTTTTTGGTTTCTAAAATAATATATTTTAACACTTAATTTTATCTTTTTTGTGAGTTATAAACTTAAAAATTTTGCGTTTTTCACCACTTAAAGCGAGTTAAATCAATAATCAGAAATCAACCACCACCCCACCTCTCACCATCCATGATCTATTGATCTATTTGATCTATTGATCTTATTGAGTCTATTGATCTATTGATCAAATTGATTCAGTATATACATAACACCAAACATTTATTTATTTTTATTTTTGTTTGTTTAAAATTTTTATTCTTCTTCTCTGTTTACAACTTAAAAATTTGCGTCTTTTACCCCCTAACAGCAGTAATCAGTTAAATTTCAACCCCACACTTCACCTCCGTCCCCTCGCCCCTCCCTCATGATCTATTGCTCTATTGATTCGGTCCCATTCGCAGTATCTTTCCATGATCATTTTCCATTCCATACAACATAAGTTTTTATACACAGATCAAGAATATGTTAATCGTAACAAGTTATACCATTATAAACTAACACCACATTACCTGAACTTAGAAGTTATAATGTTTGACAACGGACAAACCTACATACTTAAGCCCACGATAAATTTGCTAACTTAGGCAAAGTTCCATACTTAGACACGTTAAAGTAACTAACATAGCACTCAAAAACTAAATTATTACGACTTCGTCAGCATATCTCTAAATATCATGTTAATTTTACATTAACACGGTACTATTTAACAATATTTATCTATCCTTTGTTAATTATCATATGACAACGAATATTGCTAGTAACAAAGCTTTTTACTTAAATAGTCTAATTTTTAATAAAGTTTACGCCATGACCTTACCATTCTTGCCTATACCAACGCTAACTGCAAACACTAACAAAGTTTATTTCTTCGTAAAAGCTTAAATAGAACAACGATTACTTACACACAAAACCATACAAATAAGTAGTATCTTAACAACTTAACCACATAGCTAAACATAGGGTGAGGTTTAAAACAAGTTTATTTTTTATAATACATAATTTTCATTGAAAGAGGTTATTGATACTGAAACACTATACTTTATTTTAATATATTTAATTCATCTGAATAAAGGAAGATTCAGCTAAATTGGGATGTTCTGATATATTCTTCCAGAGATTCAACACCCTCTGAAATGATTGTTAAGTTAACTGCATTCGTGCAGCACTATCCTTCTTTCTGACCATTCATTGTTTCAATGGCATCGTTCTCTCTGCCAGAGGAGAAGTAAACTTTTTCCTCATCTGTTAGTTTTTAGACATCTCCTGTTACCATTATCGGTAACACATGTTTCAGTGTAAATATTTGTATATATATGGGCTATATGTATTAAGTCCTCAAGTATATCGACGTTGTCAAGATGGATGTTAATTTCGTTTCGTCCTATTATCAAGCTGTAATATTTCTCGAATGCAACGAACTGACCTTATACATGTACGCAGAATATCGCATTATCGAGGGCTTCCAATAGTGCGGTACATCAAGGCATTTCAATATGTCACAGCGAGGAAATAACCCTCTTTCTATTTAGAACCTTCCACTGTCCTCCCGTTAGATATTTCACTGCGAGCTCGATGCATCAGATGACACACATTAGCCTTTCACCCATTGCTCCTGCGATATTAATAAATCTTGATTAATTCTTCAGCAGAAATGAAAGGGTCTTTATTTGCCCTCCGCGGGAATACAGGCAATGTATCTTGATCCTACTGGTCACGAATAAATATAATGACATCGTAGGACTAATAACGAAGATTCCGTCGTAAGATATCACCAAAGCTTAGCTTTCGGTGGACGAATCGTTACCACACA
>JABUQX010005825.1:35000-37500 GCA_015478945.1 Trachelipus rathkii
TTTCTGGCTCCCCCTTTTTGGTAGATAATATTGGACACGCGATTTGGATGAAATTTGGACGAAGCTTATAATACCGGTCTAGGCCGAGAAAAGATCCTTAACTCTGTTTTAGTCGTAGGTTTTATTTCGCATTCACTAATTTTTTCCGTTTTCTTCTGTAACCTTATACCGGCAGCTCAATTTATGGCCAAGGCACCTACGGCTTCCTGATCCGTATAACAATTTGGTAGGGTTGTTACCGTAAATCGGCATCACCCAGACGGTAAACAGGACTCCACTTCTAACGTAAGTTTTCCAGTCTTGGGTATGCACGATGATATCGTCATTTAAATTTTGTGATTGCCACTATCCCGATCGTTCCTGTATCCTTTCTGTAAGAATTGTTGCACCCGCGTTAACTAAACCGAAGGCATCCTAGGAACCTCGTAATGTCGCTTTCATGGACTACAAACGCGGTTTTCTGATGTCTTCTTTATGAATCGGCTTTGCATACTTTGAAGATCGAACTTACGAAAAAGCAATTGTATCTTAGCAAAATGGAAGAAAAGTCTTCCCTGTGGTCGTTGCTCAGGGTCAATCGTATATATCATTTAACTTCCTATAATAATCGACGCATACCCGGTTTGACCCATCTTTTTTCTTTACCACAACGATGGGGAAAGCGTAAGGGGAGTCTGATTTCTGTATTATGCCTAAATCCAACATATCTTGAATTTCCATCTTGATTTGCGGTCCACGTAAGGTAAGGATTACGGTTTAATTTTATATGTCGTGCTATGTGAGTAAGATTCTATGTTAGGAATCGTGGGTCTTTCCTCAGGTGGACAACAATCGGGACGCAAGATAAACTCCTCGTCTTTTCTACGACGTTTGTACTGTGGAATTAGTCTTACCCACATTGGGAGGTTTCCCATTTCTAGTCTTATATTTAACTTTTCTTTCTCCTGAACTTCTACTCCCTGTTTCATAAATAACCTCAGTTTAAATGTGTGTAAAATGTCGTCGTTGCTTTTAAACGCCAGGTCCGATAATACCTCTTCTGATATACCAAGGTGACTATAGATATCGGCTAAAGCACCAGCCACAGTCCTGGAATCTATATTTTGGAGGGGAATTGCCGGAGTCATCTCTGTCTACATAGCATCTGGATTTGAATTCATGAGTGCTTGATCTCAGTCCAACTACTCCAATGGGTTCGTTTGACGATTCACCTCTTTAAGGCGCAGGCGGGGCTTTACCGACTCGTCATTGTTACAAATAACAGGGTCGTCTCCCTGGATACTCCTGTGACACTGGTTATCTCATTCCCATAATCATTGCTAGTAGCATCTTTAAAGTCCACCACTACCTTTGTTTCAGCGTCAATGACTTCGGGTCCGAGGGTACCTTCGATGTTTCTAATTTTCAAATCACATAGTGCACCATCCAGGCAGAGTGCTCCTACCTCTCCTGTGTGAAATGGTGTCTCAACAAAAATACGTGCTTCCGGTACTATCCTCATTTTCCTAAAGTTACCTGTGAATTGTCTTTCATCGACAAGGTTGCGTTTAATAATTCCACCACTGCATCCAGTATCCCTTAAAACGTTGACGCGTTGACCGTTTACTTTTCCATGTACAATGGGGATTTGGCTGTCATCTTTCGAGATTTGTCGACATGACAGTGATATTACCGGTATAGATTTACCTTCTACGGTGATCTTGCCATCATGGATTAAATTACGTATGTCGTCAACTTCTTCGTTAATTAAACAACAGGAGGCAGTAACCTTATCCTGGGGATGGGTGGTGAACTGTGTCGCAGCACTTTTAATTTCACTGAGGTCCTGACATCTTAAATTCCACGTTTTATCGTGATTGTAGTTTCTGCCATATTTTTGTTTGAGATTGCCATCTCCGTCTCGGGATGAAGAACAGGTCTCATGGTCATGACCCCTCTCTCCGCAATCTCCGCAGGTCTTAGAATAAAACTGTTGGCCCTCGTGTTGACTTATGATTCTTTTGCCCTCGTCATTAAGAGGGGGCTGAAATGATGTATTGGTCGTTCTGTTCGAGACTCAATTTACTTCCTCTCGCCTGGAAATATTCGTCAGTGCGAGATGCTAATGGATCTAAGTCAGAGAGTCCACTTTCCCGAAGAGGAGTTTCATCTTCCTGCGGATTTGCGTCCCTAGGTTTAATTCGATAATCCTCCTCCGTATTATATTCAGTTAATAGTGCTTGCTTGAGGTTAGCAAAGTTAGTCGTATCTTCGGATGGGAGGTTACGAAATACGGACAGGGCGCGTCCAGTAAGGAGTGAACTAAAATAAAATGACCACAAGCCGGCATCCCATTTAGAGCCTGTAGCATAATACTCAAATCTTTTAATATAGGCATTCATTTCGTCAGTAGCCTCGTTGAATGGTACTAGATTAGGTACATTAGCGTTGAGGTGACCGTTGCCACCGTTGTTTACAACGGGTGGTTGTAATTGCGCTTGAAGTCTGATACGTTCCAGTT
>JABUQX010005825.1:45000-47500 GCA_015478945.1 Trachelipus rathkii
AAGAATTAGAGGTAGGGGTGACAAGGGATAGTGTTAGAATGATTGAGAGAGAATGGAAGAGAGTTGAGGGTTCCCTACCTATTAATGAGGATGATTTGGTTTTGTGTGGCGAATCTGAAGAGAATTTGAAAGGACTGGTAAGAGATTTTGGTATTGGTGTGTAAAAGGAGGGGTTTGAAAGTAAACGTAGATAAGAGTAAGGTTATGGTTGTGAGCGAGGACAGACTCTAGTGTGAAGTTATGCTATGAATATGGTAAGCAAGCTGGAAAAAGGTGTCTGAATTAAATATACTAGGATATATGTTGGAATGAAGGGAGCGGATGAGGCAGAGTGTAGTAGGAAACGTTGTGAATGGCCTAAGGTGGCTGGCTGCAATTAAATCCTTGGTGTATTTAAAGGGACTAAGTCTTGAGTGCGCTAGGGTCAAACATGAGGGTAATGTCTGTACCTCGTTTTTGATGTACAGTAAGTGGGACAATGGTCCTGGGAATAATGAGGTAAGGAATGCTTAAGTACAATGTGCTCAGATGGACAATCTAGTGGCGTGTTAGGTGTGAAAGAAATGATAAAATGAGGGAAATAAACGTATGAGAGAGTTGTTTGATGTGAGAATGGGGTAAATGAGAGAATAAATGAAATACGTTGAGATGGTTTGGGTCATTGCGGAAAGGATGGACATGATAGTCGTTGGTTAAAACGGTGTATAGTGGTGGAGTGTGCTGAAAAGACGCTGATGGGAGAAGCGAAGAAAAGTGGATTGAGTCAGAAAAGTAAGGAGAGAAATGTGAGTTTTGCAGAGGCGAGAAGAAAGGTGCATAACAGGAGTGAATGGGGGGGGGTTGTGAGGAGGTATGGTTGTAGCCCAAAATGAGCCCAAGGAATGAACCCACATGGACGAGAGTCATAGTGAAGGGTCCATCGCGGTCTAGTGAAAGCTCTAGGTGGATTTTTTTCAGACTGAGACGAGTTCTCACTAAATGGTATAAAGGGGGCGGTAAGGCTGGGCCTTCTTTTCTACTTGCTTCATTTTTTTCTACTATTTTTCTGTTTCGGTGCGATGTACGCACCTTACCCTCAGCTTAGGAAGAAAAGTTGGTGATGATGATGAGATATATAATATATATATATATTAAAAATTTTTTTTTTTATAATATTTTTAATATATATAATATAATATATATATAATATATATATTATATAATATATATATATAGTATATATATATACTATATATATATATATATATAATATATATATTATATATATATATATATATATAATATATATATATATATATATATATATATATATATATATAAGTATATATATATATATATATATATATTATATATATATATATATATGCAAAGTTTTCATAAAGTACTGTGTACTTGTACAAGTATTTGATACCTATGTTACTTGTACTTGTACTGTACTTTGAACAAATTCTAGAGTACTTGTACTTGTACTTGTACTTAAACAATTCTAGAGTACTTGTACTTGTACTTGAAAAATTCTAGAGCGCCAAGCCTAATATATATACTATATATATTATATAATATATATATATATATATATACATTTTATGTTATATTTATTTATATATTATATATATATATATATAGCTTCTAGTGATGGGACGATTAATCGGAATCGGCATCGGAATCGGAGGAATCGGCTGTTTTTCAGGAATCGGAATCGGCAAAATTGTACCGATTCTTTGACCGATTCTTTGGTATACAATCTGAAAATAATTTTTATTCGAGATTTACGATATTTCAAAGACAATATTTCGAAGTCTGCCATATTGATTTTTAATTTCAGTTCTTCCTTAATTCTATTTAATTAAAGAAAACTGGATTGAGCGGCGCATCTTTACGTAGAGCCTAAGATATTATAATATATAAGATAAGTGAAATATTTGCCTTGTAGGCTTGTAATAATTGGAGCTATTGAATATAAATGCTATCCTTCGAGTTTGACCTTTTCACGTATCTCACACAGCATCTAATATAAGTGATTGTCTTCAAAATGTTATGAAAGAATTCAATATTCCTGCTAATAAAATTCATGTTATAGTAAGGGATAACGCACCTAATATGGCTGCAGGAGTTACACAAGCAGGATTCCAGGAATTACCTTGCTTTTTACACTCTTTGACACTAGTTCTCAATGATGCCATATTTGAACAAAGAGACGTGAAAAAAAAATATATCCATATGCAAACAAATCGTAGGTCATTTTAATCATTCGCCTCAACTATTGCCAAGTATGAAGAATATCAAACTAGATTTAATTTACCACAGCACAGATTTATTCAGGATGTACAAACCAGATGTAATAGCCAGTATCATATGCTTTCAAAAAATTTTGAACAAAAGACGGCTCTCATTTCATATTGCAGTGATCATTCAAAACCTGCATGCTTAGAAACAACGGAAAGTTCTTGAAAAATTGCTAAAAATACTTAAAAAATTTTGTTTGATTGTACAAATTTAA
>JABUQX010005826.1:0-17500 GCA_015478945.1 Trachelipus rathkii
ATCATGGGTCCTATGGCCACGTGGATTTGAAAGTTGAGAATACCTTAGAGGAAGTTCACCTTTCCTTGAATAGTGGCTATGCACCGTAAAGGTGTGAAATACCATGAGAACCTCTCCACCTTCATTGAAATAGTGGCATGCACCGTTGAGGTGTGTAATTTACCTAGAGAATTTCACTCGCCTTGAATATGTGCCTATCCCGTTAGGTTGTAATTTACTGCCTAAGAAAACAGTCCCACTATCTTCAGCTTGAATCCGTATCGGCTCTACTGCCCTCTTCGGTGTCGTGAATTTTACCTTAAAGTTCCCCCTCCTTGAATAGGTCTATCCCCTGCTGAGTGTGACATACCTCTATATTTACAGTTCTCCCTCCCTCATAGGGCTATGCCCTGAGTATTGAATACCTCAGGAAATTCCCTCACTTGAATATAGGCTATTAATGCCTCGTGAAGGTGTAATACCTAGAGAATTACCCTACTGAATAGGGCATAGCCCGCTGAATGTGGGTGAATTGCTAAGAAGTTCCCCTCCTTTGATAGCTGGCCTATGCCGTGGAGGAATAACCTCAAAGGAAGTTCGTCCCTCCTTGAACTTATTATACCGGCGCCTAGCCCGTGAGAGAATGAATATCCTAGAGAAGTCCCCTTCCTGAATAGGGCATGCCCCGTGAGGAAGTGAATGAACCATAGAAAGTTCCGCCCTCACTTGAATATGGGGTCTATGCCGTGTGAGGTTGAATTCACCCTAGAGCAAGTCCCCCCCTGAATAGGGACTTTACCCGTAATGGTATGAATTAACCTATACAAGTTCCCTCTTTGAATAGAGGCTATGCCCGATTGAGGTGTAATTATCCTAAGAAATTCCCTCTTCTAGAATAAGAGTTATGCATCCGTGAAGGAGTATACTAAGAGAATACCCTCCTTTCGAATACTAATTCCCGAGGGTGTAATTACCTTAGAGAATCTTCCTCTCTTGAATACTATGCCTCATGCCCGTGAGTGAAATACCTAGGACATTCCCACTTCTTGAAAGGGCTATGCCACTGCGAGCGATTAGAATTACCTAAGAAAGTTCCCCCCTTAATATGGCTAGCCCGTCGAGTGAATAATAAAATGTTACCCCTCCTTGTAATAGCTCAGCCCCACTTGATGTGCCTTACTTAGAAAAGTTCCCCTCCTCAATAAAGTTCTATCTGTGGAGGTTGTGCGCATATTAACCTAGAAAGTCGCCCCCTTTGAATCTAGAGCTTAAGCCGCGTAGGTGTGAAATACTAGAAAAGTCCCTCTCTTGCATATCAGCTATCCCTCTCCGAGTGAATTACCTAAAAAAGTTCCCCCTGATAGGCCTATGCCCGACAGGTGTTCCAATTTATCTATAGAAGAGTTCCCTCCCCGTGAATAGCGAGCTAGCCCGCTAGAGCAAATGAATTAACACTTAAAGTTCCCCTCCTTAGATACTAGGCTATTATGAAACGAGGATTGAAATTACCTACGAAATTACCCCCTGGAATAGGTCTAATGCTCCGCAATGAAATGAATACCTGACGAAGTTCCGCCTTCCGCAATAGGGCTATTGAAGCCTGAGTCGATGTGAATTCTTCCGAGACATTCCACTCGACTTGAAGTAGGCATATACCCGTCTGAGAGTGTAATTACCTAGAAAATTGCTCTCTACTCCTGTCGAATAGGCTAATCTCCGAGTCGAGGTGTAAAGATATTACTCTAAGAGAACTCCCCTTATCGAATAGGGCAATGCCCCGTGAGTTAAAATTAGACTATGAGATATAGAATCCCTACTCGCTTGAATTAGGCTATCCCGTGAGGAGTGAATTCATTAAGAAAGTTCTCCCTCCTTGATAGGCTATAGCCCGTGAGGTGAATTATCCTAGAGAAGTTCCCCTTATGTAACTAGCTATGCCCGTGAGGTATGAATTAACTAAAGAAGTTTCCCACTCCTTGAATAGGCTATCCTTGAGTGTGAATAGCCCCTAGAGAAGTTCCCTCATTCGAATAGGAGGTCTATGCTCCCTGAGGTGTTGACAATAATCCTTAGTAAAATTTACCCCTCCTTGATATTAAATACCGGGCATGCCGTGAGGTGATGTATCAATACCTACGAGAGTCCCCTCCTTATATAGCCATGTCACTCGTGAGGTGTGAATTACCTAGAGAAAGTTCCCCTCCTTGATAGTAGGGCTATGCCGTGGAGGCTGCACTTATAAATAGAAAGTTCCCTCTTCCTTGAATAAAGCTATTGATCCGAAGTGTGAATTAACTTAGCAAGAAGTTCCCTATCCGCTTTGAATAGTGTGACTAATGCTGTCCCTTTTGCATCTACCTAAACGTTTCTACTCCTGAAATGGGCTACGTGCGTGAAGGCTGTGAATTAATCTAAGAAGTTCTCCCCTGAAAAGGCTACTTGCCTACGTAGTGTGAATATTAACTATATAGAAGTTCCCCTTCCTTGAATAGGGCTTATGCCCTTTAGAGGTATGTTCAATAATCCTAAGAATGGAGTACCCCCTATAGATACTAGTGCGCTATGTCCCGTAGTGTAGGAAACTTACCTAGAGAACTTCCCCTCCTGAATATATAGGCTATTAGCGTAAGATTGAATTACTCAAAGAAGTCCCCGCCTTATAGTAATAGGCTATATGCCGGTCAGTATGTGAATTAACTAAGAGAACGTCCCCTCTATTAAATATCTTAGTGCACGTGAAAGGTTAATGAATACTAGAGAAGTTTCACCTTCCTTGAAATAGGCTACGGCCGTGAGGTTAGTGAATTACCTAGAAATTAACCCCTCTCATTGAATTAGGGCGTTTAATCCCGTGAGGTGTAATTACCTAAGAGAAGTTTCACCTCCTTGAAATCAAGGGACTAAAATCCCGAAAGGTGTGAAAATAACTCTAAGAGAATTCCCACTCCTGTAATAAGGGTCTATGACCGTAGTGATGGTGTGCATACTCTAGAAAGTTTTCCCTCCTTGATATAGTGAGGTCTAATGCCCGATGATTGGAAGTTGGATACTTATAGAAGAAGTTCCCCTCTACTTGAATAGGGCATGCTCCAGTAGAGTTGAATTTAACTAGAGATAATTTCCACCTCCCTTGAAATAGGCTTATCCTCGTAGCTTTTGAATACCTATGAGAAGTATCCCTACTCCTTGAATAGGAGCTATGAACCGTGAGTGTAATTACCTAACAATGTCACCCCTCTTCTAATCACAAATAGGCCTAGCCCGGAGGTTGAATTACCTAGAGAAGTTCCCCCTCCTGGAATAGGGCTATGCCCCGTGAGGTGTGAATTAACAAGAGAAGTTCCCCATTCCTTGAATAGCTATGCCCGTAGGTGTGAATTACCTAAGAGAAGCTTCCCCTGACTGATAGCTTATGCCCGTGAGGTAGAATTACCTAGAAATTCCCCTCCTGAAATAGGCTAGCCGATGGATGAGGGTTGTGAATTGAACCCTAGAGAAATTCCTCCTAGAATAGGCTGAGCCCCGTGAGGTGTAATTACCATAGAGAAGTTCCCCTCTTTGAATAAAGCTATGCCCGTGTGAGGTGTGATTAACCTAGAGAAGTTCCCCTTGAATAGGGCTGCGCCCGTGAGGTGTGAATTAAACATAGAGAAATTCCCCTCCTTTAACACTAGGGCTATGCCTGAAGGGTGAAATCCTACAGAATTCTCCTCCACTTGAATAGGGCTATGCCCCGCGAGGTGTGATACTATTAGAGAGAGTGATCCCTCTCCTTGCAAATATCTAGCCTTGAGGTTGTGAATTACCGTAGAGAAGATTCCCCTCCTGAATAGGGCCATGGCCCGGAGTGTCAATTTACCTAAAGAAGTTCACATTTCCTCTTAATAGGGCTATGCCCGTTGGGTGTGAATTACTACATCACCTCCTTGAATAGGGCTATCCCGTGAGCGGTGGTGAATTAAAAAAAAAAAATTCCTCCTCCTAGAAATAGGGCTATGCCTGTGAGTGTGATACTTGAGAAGTTCCCCCTGAATAAAGCTATGCGCCGTGAGGTGTAAATAACTAGAATAGTTCCCCTCATTTGAATAGGGCAATGCCCGTAGGGTTTGAATTACCCTAGAAAGTTCCCCTCCTTAAAAAGGGCTATTCCTAGGTTGAAATTACCTAGAGAAGTCCCTCCTTGAATAGGGCTATGCCCGGAGGTGATGAAGTAACTAAGAAGTTAACCTCCTTGATAGGCTGATCGCACGTGAGGTGTAAATTACCTAGAGAAGTTCCCTCTCCTTGAATAGGGCTATGCCCCGTGAGGTGTGAAATTACCTAGAAATTCCCCTCCTTGAATAGGCTATGCCCATGAGGTGTGAATTACCTAAGAAGTTCAACACTCTGAATAGGCTATCCGGATCCTAGGTAGAAAGTACCTAGAGAAGTTCCCCTCCTTGATAGGCTATTGCTCGTGAGGTGTGAAATTATATCCTTGAGACAGTTCCCCTCCTTAAATAGGGCTATGCATGAGGTGTGAATTACCTAATAGAAGTCCCCTCCTTGAATAGGGCATGCCCGTGAGGTGTGATTCTCTAGAGAAGTTCCCCTCCTTGATAGGGCTATGCCGTGAGGTTTGATTACCTAGAGAAGTCCCCTTCCTTGAATAGGGCTATGAACGTGAGGTTGTGAATTACCTAGTAGAAGTTCCCCTTGGAATAGGCTATGCCGTGAGTGTGATTACCTAAAGAAAGTTCCCTCCTAATAGGTGGCTTATGCCCGAGGTGTGAATACTTAAGAAGTCCCCTCCCTTAATACGGCTATCCCGTAGGTGTAATAACCTTAAGAAGTCCCCTGATTGAAAAGGCTATGCCCCGTGAGGTTGTGAAATACCTAGAGAAAGTTCCCCTCCTTGAATAGGGCTATTGCCCGTGAGGGTGAATTACCTAGAGAAAGTTCCCCTCTCTTGAAAAGGCTAATCCCGTTAGGTTGTGAAGTACCTAGAAAGTCCCCTCTTTGAATAGGCTAATGCCATATGAGAGTTGAAATTACCTAGAGAAAGATTCCCTCGTTGAAGATTAGGTGCTAATGCCATGGGTGTGAATGAAATAGATAAAGGTTCCCCTCCTGAATAGCTATTGCGTAAGAGTGTGGAATCCCTACAAAAGTTGCCCGCTCCTTGGATAGGTCTTATGCCCTGAGGTGGTGAATTAATTAGAGAAGCCCTCCATGAATAGTGCATCCTTTGAGTGTGAAACCAGAAAGTCCCCCCTGATAGGGCATGCCCGTGAGGTGATACCTAGAAGTTCCCCTCCTTTAATAGGGCTATGCCCATGAGCTGTGAATTACCTAAAGGAAGTTCCCTCCTTGAATAGGGCTATGCCGTGAGTGTGAATTACCTGGAGAAGTACACCTCCTTGAATAGGGTATCCCCGTGAGGTGTGAATTACCTAGAGAAGTTCCCCCCTCCTTGAAGAGAGGCTCAATGCCCGTGAGGTGTGAATTACCTGGAGAATTTCCCCTCCTTGAATAGGGCTATGCCCGTGGTGTACATTACGCTAGAGAATCCCTCGTCTTGAAATAGGGGCTGCCGTGAGGTGTGAAATTACCGGAGAAGTTTCCCCCTCCTGAATAGGGCTATGCCCGTGAGGTGTGAATTAACCCTAGAGTATTCCTCATTGAATAGGCGCTACTGCCGTGAGTGTAAATTTAAACAAGAAGTTCGCACTTATCACGTATATACGGTCGTTAAAGCCCGAGAGGAGTGCAATTACACGAGAAGTTCCCCTCAATTGAAATAGGGCTACGGCCTGTGAAGAGCTTGAATTACCTAAGAAGATCCCCTCCTTGAATAGGGTATCCTTGAGGTTGAATACCCTAGAAGTTCGCCTCCATAGTAAAAATTGCCTATGCTATCGCGGAGTTGATTACCTAGAGTAAGGTCTATCCTCCTTAAAAATGGGCTATTGCCTGTTAAGTTGCAATTACACCTAGAAACGTCCCCTCCTTGAATAGGCATATGCCCTGTGAGGTGTAAATCTGATACCTGAGTAAAAAGATATCCCACTCCTGAAAAAAGGCATAACTAAAATGCCAGTTGAAGGTAGGTAGAATTTACACTACCAGACAAGTTTCCCCTCCTTTAATAGGCTATGCCGTGAAGTGTGAATTTACTCTAAGAGAAGTTCAGCGATCGCTTAGAATAGGGCTATTCCTGTCATATGTAATACCTAAGTAAGTTCCCCTCCTGAAAAGGGCTATGCCTGTGACGGTGTGCAATACCTATAGGAGATTCCCCCCTTAAAAAGCTATGCACGTGGAAGATGTGAAATAAACACAAATTAAAAAGTCCCCAATCTCCTATGAAATAGGGCTATGCCGGGGTGTAATTACCTAAGAAGTTCCCTCCCTTGAAAAAGGTATGCCTGTGAGGTGTGACTACCTAGAAGAGTTCCCACTCGCATGAATGAGAATAAGCTATGCCCGTAGGTGGAATCTACCCTACGAGCAATTTTCCCCGTCCTTAATAGAACGGCTATTGTACGAGCGGGTGAGGGTGAATTAACTAAGAAGAAGTTCCCCCCTGAGATAAGGGCTATGCCACGTGATGAGCGATAGTGGGAATCACCTAGTATGAGAGAGTCCCGCTCCTGATCATAGGGCTATCCGTGAGGCTTTGAATTACCTAAAGAAGTTCCCCCTCTTGAATAGGGCTATGTGAGCGTGTAATTTACCGAGAGAAGTTTCCCCTCCTTGAATAGGGCGATCCCGTGAGGTGTGAATTCACCTAGAGAAGCCCCCCAGTCTCTTGAATAGGCTATGCGTGGGTGATATACCTACAAGAGTTCACCACCTTAACTCTAAGGGCCTATGCCGAAGTATGAATATAATACCATAGTCGATGCCCCTCTTTGCAATATGGCTATGCTCTCTGTAGATGTTGAAATTACCCAAGAGAATCCCCTTCTTCTTGAATAATGGTCTATTGGCCCGCGATCGATGTGTGAATACCATAAAGAAGTCCCCCTCCTTTAATAGGGCTAAGCGAGAGGTGAATTACCTAAAGAAGTTCCCCCTCTTTAATAGGGCTATTGCCCGTGAGGTGTGAATTACCTAGAGACCAATAGTTTCCCTCATCCACTGTATGATATAGGGCATCCCCAGTGAAGTTTAATACCTAAGAATCCCTCCGGAATAGCTATGCCGCACGATGATTATACGCTCTATAGAGAAGTCTATGAAAGAAATAGCGGCAAATGCCCGTAGGTTGAAATAACAATAAAGAAAGAATTTTACGACCTACTAATGAATAGATAGCTAATGTACCCCGTGGATGTGTGAATACATATCGTACTGAAAATAGATAGCTTGCGCGGCACAACCTGTAATTGGAGTGAGCTGACTCTAGAGGTTGAAATGAACCGAAAGAAGATCTCCTACACCATGAATAGGCTTACGTCACTGAATGGAATATACCTAGAAGGTAAGTTCCACTCTTCAATTGAATAGGGCACTGTCCCACGTGAGTTTAATGTAGCCGTAGAGAAGCTGTACGTGAGTCTGAATTACTCGTCAGTCGCTCGAGAAGTCCTCCCCTCGCTTGAAAGGGCTATTGCCCTGCGCGTGAATTGAACTAGCAAGAACCAACCGAATGGAATAGGGCATATAAACTAGAGGTGAAGTACCAGAGAAGACTAATCCTCTCCTTTATATGGGCTATGCACTGAGGTGGATATCCATAGATGAAGTTCCCTCCTTGCAATAGGCTATCCCTGATCGAGGTGAATTGACACTAGAGAAGTTCCCCTCCTTGAATAGAAGCTATCGCACGTTAGCGTTTAATCCCTAAGAGGTTCCCCTCCTGAATAGGGGCTATGCACGTAGAATGTTAGAAATGACCTAGAAAGTCAACTCCTTGAAATAGGCTACCCGTGAGGTGTGAATTTATCCTTACGAGAGAGTTACCCCCGAGTTGAAATTAGGGCTATTGCCCGGAGGTGTGAATCACCTAACAATTCCCACTCTCCTTGAATATGGTCATGCCGTGAATTGTGAATCCCTAAGAGAAGTCCCCTCCTTGAATACGCTTGGGCTATGCCCGGAGGTGAATACCAGATAAGTAATTCCCCCTCTTAGGCTATCTCGTGAGTGTGGAAATTACGCAATAAACGAGATAAGGTTACCCCTCCCTGAATAATCCGCTATGCGCATGATGTGTGAATTCACCTCAAATTTCCCTTCTCTTAACTAGAGCTTATTGAACACCGTGAGATGTGATATTACTCTAGAGAATGTTTCCCCTCACTTTTTGAATGTAACATGGCCTATGCCGTGAGGTTTGAAATTACAATAAATGGAACGGTTCCCCTCCTTTGAATAGGGTATCCCATGAGAGTGAATTAACTCATTAAAAGAATGCCCGCTGCCTGAATCAGGCTTAACACCCTGCCCGCAGGTGTGAATACCCTAAAAGTTTCCACCTTGAACATAATCGGCGCTATGGCCCGTGAATGTGAATGACCATAAATTAATTGTTCCCCTCCTTGAATAGGCTGTCAAAAATGCCGAAGAGTATGAATTCACCTAGACGATGATTATCCCCACCTTTACCACAATCTTTGAAAATAGGGGCCTGCCACCTAGAGAGATATACATAGGCTGCGCCCCCCCGTGAGGTTTCGATTACGGGTAGAGAAAGTTCCTCCTATCTTGAATAGGGCGATGCCCGTGAGTTGTGAATTAACCTAAGATAAAGAGAGCCTCTTTAATTAGGACTATGCCGTGAGGTTGGAATTACTCGTAGAGAAAGTTATATTATCACCCTCCTTACATAGGCGCTATGCCCTGATAGCGTGTGAATTAATTAAAGAAGTTCCCCTCCTTGAATAGGGCTATTGACCCGTGATGTGAATATCATATAAGAAGTTCCCCTCCCTTTAGAATAGGTGAATGCCCGTGAAGTGTGAATTGACCCTAAGAAAGTTCCCTCCTTGGTAATAGGCTATCCCGGAGTGGAATTACCTAAGATTCCCCTATTGCATAGGGCATGCCGTGAGGTGAATTAACCTAAAAGAAGTTCGAAGTCCATCCTTGAATTAAACTATGCCGGGGTGTGAATTACCTAGAGAAGTTCCCCCTCTTGAATAGGCACGCATGAGTGTGATACGAGAGAAGTCCCCCCTTGAAATATGGACTTTACTTTGCCCGTGAGGTGTGAATTACTAGAGAAGTTCCCCTCCTTTGAATAGGGCTATGCCGATGAGGTGTGAATTACCTAGAGAAGTTCCCCCGATTGAATAGGGCCCGTGAGGTGTGATTAACCTAGAGAAGTTCCCCTGAATTGAATAGGGCTATGCCACAGGAAGTTGAATACCTAGAGAATTCCCCTCTATGAATAGGCTAGCCCGTGGGGTGTAAATTACATAGATAATCCCCTCCTTGAATAGCTAGCCCATAGTGTATTACGGAAGAATATCCCTCCCTTGATAAAGAGCTTTGCCCATGAGTGGAATACCTATATAGATTCCCTCATTGAATAGGCATAACCCTGAGGTGTGAATTACCTTAGAGAAGTTCCCCTCCTTAATAGGCTATATGCACGGAGGTGTGAATACCAAAAGTTATCCCCTCCTTGAATACGCTATGCCCGTGATGTGTGAATTTCCTAGAGAAGTTCCCCCTTTGAATAGGGCTAGAACGTGGTGTAAACTACCTAGAAGTAAGTCCCCTTCTTGAAAGGCATGTCACGTGAGGTTGAATTACCTAAAGAAAGTTCCCCTCCCTTGAATAGGGCAATGCCCGCCGTAGCGTGTGAATTACCTAGAGAATTCCCCTCCTAGAATAAGCTATGCCCGTGAGGTGTAAATTCCCTAGAGAGGTTCCCTCCTGTAATAGGGCTATGCCCGTGAGGGTAATAAACCTACGAGAAAGTTCCCCTCACTTGATAGGCTAGTGCCCGTGGGTGTGAAATTACCAGAGTTCCCTCTTGAGGCTATGCTCTCGTAGGTTGTGAATCCCTTAAGAATCCCTCCTTTGAATAGGTCTAATGGACCGTGAATTGAATTCCCAAGAAGTTTCCCCTCCTTGAAATAGGCTAAGCCCGTGTGTGAATTACCAGAAGAAGTTCCCCTCCTTGAAATAGGGCTACGCGCAGTAGTGTTGATATACCTAGAGAGCTTCCCCTCTGAATATGAGGCTATGCCCGTAGTTGAATACCTAGGACAGTCCTTCCTTGGAATAGGCTATGGCCGGAAGTGTGATAACTTACCTAGAGAATTCCTCTTGAATAGGGCTATGCCCGTGAGGTTATAGAAAGTTACCTACAAATTCCCACTCACTTGATAGGCTTAAGCACCATGAGGTGTATTCCTATAGTATTCCCCTCTTCATAGCTATGACCGTGGTGGTGATTACATTAAGAAGCCCCGCCGGAATGAGCTAGCCACCAAAGGTGGAATTTACCGAAGAAGTATCCCCTCCTTATGAAAGGCTTTGCCGTGTAGGTTGAAAATTACCTATATTCCCCTCATTGAATAGGCTATTGCCCAGTAGGTGTGCATTAACCTAGAGAAGTCCCCTCACTGAATATGTGGCTGGCCCTGTGAGAGTTGTTGAAGAGCCTTGAAAGTTCCCTCCATTGTAATAGGGCAGTGCGTGAGTTGCTGAATTACCTATAGAGACTATTACCCCTCCTTGATGAGGCTATGAACGGTGAGGTATGAAATACCTAGAGATAGTTTTCACGCCTCCTGAATAGGGCTATGCCACTGAGGTGTGAATTACCTATAAAGTTCCCTCCTGAATAGGGCTATGGCCCGTGAGGTTGAGAACCTAGAGAAGTTCCCATCGCTGAATTATACTATCGTATCCCGTAGGTTAAATTCCCAGACAGTCCTTCTCCTTAATAGTGAGCTATGCCCTGTGAGGTGTGAAATAATTACAGAAGTTCCCCTCCTTGAAATTGGGCTATCCCTGAGGTTGAATGTACCTTAGAGAATTCCCCTCCTTGGAATAGCTATGCCACGTGAGGTGTGAATACACGCTAAAAATTCCCCTCTCTTGAAATAGGCTTGCGGCTAATTAGTAACCGAGAGAATTCCCCTCCTTGAATAGGCATTATCCGCTGTGTGAATTACTAACAGAAGTTCTACCCACTCCTTGATAGGCTAGGCCCGTGAGTGTGAATCTTAGAGTAAAGTTCCCTCCTTGAACTATGCTATTGTCCCATGAGAGTAGTATATTAACTTAGAGAAAAGTCCCCTTCCTTGAATAGGCTATGCCCGTGAGGTTGAATCCTAAGATAGTCCCGCCTTTGAATATGGGCCTATGCCCGGATAATTACTCTAATATGAAGTTCCCCTAACTTGAAAGGGCTATGCCCATGAAGGTGTGAATGCCTAAGAGAAAGTTCCCCTCCTGAATTAGGGTTAATGCCCGTGATTGGTGTAATTTAGAGAAAGTTCCCTCCTGATAATACGGAGCTATTTGTACCCCGGTAGGTGTGAATAGAGAGAGAGCAGAGCGCGCGAGAGGGCTAATGCCCGTAAGTATGATTACCATAGAGAAGTTCCCCCCTGTGTAATAGGCTATGCCGTAGGTTCCGAATAACCTAGAGAAGTTTCACCGCTTTTAATAGGGCTATCCCGTGAGTGTGAATTACCTAAAAAGTTTCCACTCCTTAATAGGGCTATCCGTGAAGATGTGAATACCTTATAATAAAGATCCTCCTTTAATAGGGCTAATGCCCGCATGATAGTGTGAATTCACCTTAAAGAAGTTCCCCTCCATTACAGTATGGGTCTATGCCCGTGAAGGTGTGAATTACCTAAGAGTAATTCCCTCCCTGAATAGCTATCCGAATGGTGATTAACATCTTAGAGAAGTTCCCCCTCCTTGAATAGGTTAATAAGGCTATGCCCGTGAGTTGATATGACCTTTATAGAGCAAGTTCCCTGGATTATGGAAGTAGGCGCCTAGCCCGTGAGGTGTGAATTACCTATAGAAATTCCCCCTAGAATAGATCTGCGCCTCCCCTAGGTAGCAAATACCTAGAAGAATTCCCCTCCTAAAATAGGGCTTATGCCCATGAGGTGTGAGTTACCGAGAAGAAGTTTCACCCTCCCTTGAATAGGCTTTGCCGTGAGTGTGAATACCGGTAATCGTTCCACTCCTTGAATAAGGGCTATATGTCCGTGAAGGTGTAGAATTACCTAAATAGATAAAGTTCCCCCCTGAAATAGGGCTAGGCCCGTGAGTTGAATTACACTAGAAAATCTCCTCCTGATCTGAATAGGTCTTAAAGCCCGTGGGTTGATATCTACCCTAAGAGAAGATTCCCCTATATAATATAGGCAGAGACCCGTGTGCGTGATACTTACATAGAGAACGTATCCCCTCGTACTTAATCGGGCTCTGCCAATGATGTGATGTGTACCCGAGAAAAGTCAACTCCTTAGAATAGCATATTGCCCGTGATAGAGTGAATTACGCGTAGAGAGTTATCCCTCATTGAGAAATAGGGCTAATGCCGGAGCCCGTAGTAAATTAGCTCTTATAGAGAGGTCACTCCATATGAATAAGGGCTATTTTACCCAGTGAGGTGTGAATTATCCATAGAGATAAGCATCCCTCCTGAAATAATGAGCTTATGCACCGTGAGGTTGCAATTACCCATATGAGAGAGTCGCCACTCCTTTGTAATAGAGCATGAACAATGAAAGGTGTGAATTCATCCGATAGAGAAGTTCCACTCCGATGAATAGCTAGGACACAGGAGTGAAGTACCTATAGAGAAGTTCCCCTCCTTGAATAGCGCTATGCCCGTGAGTGAATTACCTAAAGAAGTTCCCCCCTTGAATAAGGGGATATGCCCGTGAGGTGTAAATTCCTAAGAGAAGTTCCCCTCTACTTAATAGGGCTATGCCCTAGGTTGAATAACTCTAGAGAATTCCCTCCTTAATAGGGCCTATGCCCGTGAGGTGTGTGAATACCTAGAGAAAAGTTCCCCTCCTTGAATAGGCTATGTCCGTGAGGTGAATTCCTAGAGAAGTTCCCCTCCTGAATAGGGCTAATGCCCGGTAATGCTGAATTACCTAAAGAAGTTCCCTCCTTGAATAGGGCTACCCCGTGAGAGTTAAAATTACCATAACGAAGTTCCCCTCCTCTGATAATTGCTATTTCCTGAGTGTTAATTAACCTAAGAAGCCTCCCCTTAATAAATGGCTAACTCCCGGACGTGTAATTTACCTAAGAAAACATTCCACTTCCTCTGAATAGGGCTATGCCCGTGAGGTGTGAATTACCTAGAGAAAGTTCCCCTTCTTTGAATACGGGCTATCCCGTACGAGGTTATTCAGAATTGACTAGAAGAAGTTCCCCTCCTTAAATAGGCTATGCCTGTGAGGTGTGACTTACCTAGAGAATCCCCTCCTTGAATAGGCATTCCGGTAGTAGTGAATACCTAGAGATGTTCCCTCTTGATGATAGGCTTACGCTCGTGAGGTTGAATACTAGACGAGAATTCCCTCTCTTGAATAGGGCCTAGCCGTAATATGCAATTACTTAAAGAATGTTCCCCTCCTCTGAATAGGGCATGCCGAGGTGTGAATTAAACGCGCTAGAGAAGTTCCCTCTTTGAATATGCTATGCCCGGAGTGGTGGAAATACCTAAAGAAGGGTTCCTGCTTTTGTGAACGAGAGGGAAACAAAAAATAAAACCTAAAAAGTACCCTCCTTTATAGAGGCATTTGCCGATGAAGTGTGAATATAACCTAAAAAGTCCGCTCCTTCGTAGGAGCTATCCGTGAGTGTGGTGAATTACACTAGAGAAGAGATTGACGCTCGACTTGAATAGGGCTAGCCGTAGAATGTGATACCTAGAGACGTTATCCCTCCTGAAATAGGCTATGCCCGTGAGGTTGAATTACCTAGCCTATAGTATATGATATAGGGCTATGCCCGTGAGGTGTGAATTACCAATAGAAAAGGTACCTCTCCTTGAACTATGTTCTTATGACCGTGGGTGATGAATTAAGCCTAGAGAAGTGCCCCCTACCTAAAGGCCGGATACCCGAATTGAGGTGTGCATTTGAGACCGGAAAACTCCTCCACTCTCTTGCAATAAGGCTTCGGGCCCGAGAAGGTGAGGAATTAGCCTAGAGTAGTTCCCTCATTGAATAGACTAGCCCTGAGTGTGAATTACCTAGAGAAGTTTGCCACTCCCTGAATAGGCATGTGCCTCGAGTGTAATACCTACAGAAAGCCCCCTTGATATGGCTATGCCGGAGTTGGAATTAAACCTAGAGAATCCCCCCCCCTTGATAGGCGAACTGAAACGGAGGTGTGAGAGAGAACCTAAGATAGTCCCTCCTTGAAATAACGGCTATCTCCGTAGAGTTGAATTACTAGAGAAGAAGTTCTCTAACTATGAAGAAGCTTAATGCCCGATGAAGGATGTGGAATTACCTAAAAGAAGTCCCTCCTTGAATAATGAGCTATCCGGAGGTGAAAATTCCCTAAGAATTCCCATCCTTGAATAGGGCTATGACCCCGTGAGGTGTGAGATACCTAAGAAAGAGTTCCCCATCCTTGATAGGCTAAATGCCCGGAGTTAATTAGCCTAGAGAATTCCATCCGTTGGACAATAGGGCTATGCCGAGGATGAAGATCCCTAGTAGAAGTTCCCCTCCTGAAATAGGTTAAGATGCGGTGAAATTGAGAGAGCGCGCGGAGAATCCGCCTCCTTGAATAGGTAATGCCCGTGAGAGTGATGAATTACCTAATATTCCGCCTCCGATAGGCTATATGCCAGTGACAGTGGTGAATTACCTAGAGAAATTCCCCTCCTTGAATAATGCATGCCCGTAAGTAGCAGATGAGCCGAATAATACCTAGAAGAAACCCTTCCCTGAATAGGCCCACCGCCCCCCTAGATACCCCGTGGAGTTGAGAGTAACTAAGAGGTCCTCCTTTAAAATAAGGGCTATGCCCGGTGGTCTGAATCACCGATTAGGAAAGTTCCCCTCCGTAGAATAGACCTATGCCCGTGAGGTGAAATTAACAAGAGGAGTTCCCTCTGTTGAATAGGCTATCTCACGTAGGTGAATACTAGAGGAAGATTCCCCTCCTGACATAGGAGAGTGGCCGTGAGGTAAATGACCCTAAGAAGTTCACGCCTACCTTGAATAAGGGAATGCGGAGAAGTGTGAATACCATTGAAAGTTCTCCCTCCTGAATAGGCATAGCCGTGAGGTGAAATCCGTAGAAGAAATCCGCTCGCATTGAATAGGCGCCCGGTGAGTTGATTACGCGTAGAAAAGTATTCTCATCTCTTATAGAATCAGTGACGTCATATTGCTCCGAAGGATAATTATCCTAAAGAAGTCCGCTCTGTCTAAATAGGCTATCCTGGTTATGACAGTATTACCATAGAAGATTCCCCCTCTTGAATAGGGGCTAATGCCCAGTGAGGTGTGAAAATGTACTAAACGAAGTTCCCCTCCTTTATTTCGGAGCTTTATTCCCGCAGAGTTGTGAAATTACCTCAAAGAAGTTCCCCTACTGAATAGGGCTATGTCATTGAGGTTGATATAGCCTAAGAAGTCCTCCTACTTGAATAGGGCTATGCCCGGAATGTAATTACCCCTAAGAAAACCCCCTCTGTAATAATGGTCTATGCACACTTCCCGAGGTGTGTAATACCATCAAGTAATTTCCTCACTGGATTTGAATAGGGTCATGCCCGTCAACCTTAATCACATTTTAGTTCCTCTCCTTGGATAGGGCTATCCCCGTGGGGTGTGAAGTTCAAAAAAGAAAAAAGGAAAAATCTGAAGGACATTGTAAATTAAAAGCCAACCTTATTTTGGAGTTCTCCGATCAACCCGCTGAAAGATCCGTTTCCCAAGTCAACTCCATAAAAGTAATTCTTCGTCAGTCGAAATTTGTAACTGAGGAAAAATGATAATTTAAAATAATTTATAAGAAATATAAAATTTTATTGCAATATTCAATCAAACAAAAAATAATGTTTTTTTTCACACAAACTCATTATTTCTCTGTTCCCATACTTAACTACTATGCTCATTGCAAAAATTTCTTTAATTTTTAAATTTAAAATATTCAAGTTAATTAATTCATTTATGGATTGAGAAATTTTTTAAAATGTACCTAAATATTTAAAGTGAAATATCTCAAATTGTTAACAATAAAGTTCTCAAGGACCATTTATACTATACCTCCAATGAGAGTTTACAGAATCGCAACAACAAACAAAAACAATTTCCAAGAGAAAATATAAGAACGTGAAGCAGATTTGGTTAAGTTTATTTAATTAGAGAATTTTTCACCATCAAGAGATTATGTGTTGTGATGGCGGCAAATTAATTCTTCCTTTAAAGTTCATATTTTGCTATGTATGATCTGCCTACGTTTTAATTGAAGATCATCTTAACGTGGAGTCAAGGAAAGTTAGATTAAAGCGCAGGAGTTAAGCGAAATTGTCCAATATATGGAGAAGAGTGCCAGTGCCAACTCTCGAATGAAATTTCCATTGAGGAATATTTTCCAAGTTTATATTTTCAATATTAAAAAATTTATACTTTATTTTCAACTATTTTTATATTATTTCGAATATGATCATTGTAACACGTACTGTTAGAATTGAAATGCTATTCAATCTTATAGGTGAATCATGTACACTTGAAAAGCTTTTAAATTACGCATCTGGAACCTTTATTGAACTTTCTTTAACTCTTCTCTAGCCATGGTTTAATGGTCAAAATGAGCAGAATTTGCGAGAAATTTGACAATGAGGTCGTTTATTTCCTTTTATGAGCTCATTCAACTTTTAATCGTCAACTATGCTTTGTGTACTGTAAAATCCAAATTATTTAGTCTAGAAAGGAACAGGACTCTTTTCATGTTAGCCCCAGAATCGTACATTACAACAATGAACGCATGTTCCTTCAACGTCCTATTTTTCAAACATTTCATCAAATTTTTTAGAAATGTATTCTCCTGTGTGCCGCTTTTCTAAAGGTACAGCAGCACTTAGCACAAGATTTACTCTATCAAAACCACATGATGATATTATGTGTAGTAAAGGCAACCCAGATGAGGTATGTAACCATATTTCTGTAGTGAAACAAATTTATTATTTTGCTTATCCTCATCAAATATTTTTCTTTATTTTATTAAAAACAAATTCTCACACATATATTACATTACCTAATGGAGATAAGTAAACATTGCTTTGCCTGGGCTTGTGTTGCGGGACGACTTCTGCCAGGGTTTCCACATATCTATATTGTAGATCATCCATCACTATCATTTCAGCTATACGCTTATAATTCTTCTAGATTTCTTATCAACGCTTATGACCCTTCTAGAATTATTATTTTTAAAACTTATAACTCTTCTAGATATGCTATCAATTGTATTCATATGTTTTTGTAGCTTGAAAATATTCTTGAATATTAGATTTCATTTGCTGAACAAAAGTTTTTCCAAACAGAAGAAACTTAAACAAGTTAATGACAAT
>JABUQX010005826.1:22500-27696 GCA_015478945.1 Trachelipus rathkii
TTCCATGGTATATAAATTAATCCGAATAATGCTGAAAATCACCGCCGACGAGAGAGAGAGAGAAAGAGAAAGAAAAAAAGAGAAAAGAGAAAAAAGAAAAAAAAGGAGAAACAAAATTAAGAAAAAGAAAAAAAGAAAAAAGAAAGAAAAAAGAAAAGAAAGAAAAAGAAAAGAAAAAAGAAAGAAGAAAAAGAAGGAAAAGAAGAGAAAAGAAAAGAGAAAAAAGAAAAGAAGAAAAGGAAAAAAGAAAAAAGGAAGAAAAAAGAAAAGAAAGAAAAAATGAAAAAGAGAAAGAGAAAAGAAAGGAAAAAAGGAAGAAAGGAGAGAGAGAGAGAGAGAGAGGAGAGAGGAGGAGAAAGAAGAGAGAGAGAGAGAGAGGAAGAGAGAGAGAGAGAGAGAGAGAGAGAGAGAGAGAGAGCTTCGGAAACTATGCATGTGCCCACTTGAGTGTTTAGTTGGGCTGAAATATTTCTCTGCACTCCGCTGCCATTTTATTCGTCGTTTTCGCCCTTCATTTTCACAAGAAGGTATCGTTACCATACTCTCGGCCATTCATCTGGAGTGTTTGTGAACATGCTAATGGACTTACTTCTATCGCTCTCACATGTTCACAGTTTGCTAACAAGCAACTTGGAACTTTCTTTAAATTTCTAAATTTTTTTGTTTAAAAAAATTCAATTCGTTTAGATTAAGTTTAAGTTAAAGTTTAAATTTATATAAATTCTCCATTCCCAGTCTTGCGTGGATATTATAAGTCAATTACTGTAGAACAGGAAAATTACTGCATATGGAAACATTTCAGATAATGCAAAAGGTTTTATGCAGTTTTCTTACAATTTAATATAGGCGTATATATATATACTATATATAGTAATTATATTATATATTATATATATATATATATATATATATATATATATATACTATATATATATATATTATCTAATATTATATATATATAATTGTATAATCTATATTATATCTATATCTATAATCTATAATCTATATTATGTATATAATATAGTATATATTATAGTATTATATATAATATATTTATATATATATTATTATATATTAATATATAATATTATACATATATATATAAATATATTATATAAATATATATATATATATATATATATATATATTATATAAATAGTAACTCAAATATATATGTAAATAGTAATATATTATATAATATATAATATATATATATATTTATTATTCGAATAAATCAGAATAAGTATTTGAGCGGAATTAATCTTCGGCAATTTTTTTTGCTATAGAAAGTTCTCCGTACTTCACGTTCATTTTCCTTCGATGACGGGAACTTTAAAGGAAGCTTCATACTTGGATCCGCATAAAGGATAAGCATTAACATTTTGCTCCTAAGAAATAAAAAGCGCTTTAAACTTGTGAGCCAGTCACACTACCGTTGTTAAAGATTTAAGACAGTAGCAAGTTCGGGTTCGGGGAAATATTCCCCCCCCCCTCTTTGTACTATATAAGGCATTGGCTTGTAAATTGTAAGAGAGACTATCATCGTTGAACTCTTGAGAGGAAATATATCGGAAATGAGGCCAAGGAAAAAAAATTTTGAGGTGACTTCATTGAAAATAGTTACTCAAAAAAAGTGACTGGGAAAGTTATTTAAAAGGAAAACTTTTAAAATTTTTATTGACAAAATACGTTTAAAAACTTGATACAAAATAATAATTATAATAAAATATAATAAAATTAAAAATTACAGTGCAATAATTATAATAAAAATAGTAACAATATCAGTAGCAAAAACTTAAAAATTTTAGTTTAGTTATTATGTACACTATATATTATACAGCATATAATATATATATATATATTATATACAGCCTTATATACAGTACTTCTCAATTAATGACTAACTTAGTTAATATTCTTAACATGAAGAATTGTTTAGAATTATTTAGTTAAATATAAAATAATATAATTATATTTATATAGCTTAGAAAAGAAATATTTTCTTTTTATAATATCTAGCAGCAAACAACTAGTAGAAATATTTTCTAAATAATCCACAGAGGCGCAATGTTAAGAGCTACAGAGATGCAACAAGGCAAGGGGTTAGGGTTCGTTCCCTCGCCAGAATTCTAGGTAGCAATTACCTAGAGCAGTTTCTCACCTAGATTAGGGCAATGCCCATTTAGTTCAACTTTAAGAAAATTAAATTTATTAAATTAAACTAAATGCATTATGAAAGTTACTTGGGAATATTCATTTTAAATCACACTTAACACTACTCCGCAATCGCGAATGGTGACAGTTGGAATATTTTCACTACTTAAAAGTTCACGAATATTTAACGGAGAAATCACTACACCAAAAGCATCTTCAGGAAACCGATCATTTACAGAGGTACTACTTGTGACCAGAGAGAAACTACCATCATTTAAAAGTTCGTGAGCAAAAACAGTATTTGGAGGAATATTTACAAAACTACAATCACTTAAAACCCCATCACTATTTTGGGGACTAAAGCAATCTACGGATTTACTACAATTAAATCTACCACTGTTTTGTTCAAGTATAACGTCCATAAGCATAAATTTGCTACCATATCCTATTTGAACGGCATTCTTGTAGGAAGAACCAAATTCTCCTAAGCAAAGTCCTACGACGACCTTATTCGATTGGTGATTCTTCGACACCTCCATGATGATCTTGCAGGGTTTATTTTTCTTGAGGGAGATCGTAATAAAGACGCCACAACTTTTGCTTTGTAGACGTGGCTTTACTTCTCCGAACTGAAATTGAGATATATATATATATATATATATATATATATGATATTAATTATATAATTATATATTTATATATATTATATAAATATATTTATAATTATATATTACTATATATAATTATATATATATATCTATATTTATATATTTTTATATATATTATATATATATTTAATAAGTATATATAAATTTATATATATATTTATATATTATTTAATATTTATATAATAAATTATATTTAATATATTATTTTATATCTAAGTATTATTATATATTATATATTCTATTATATATAATATATAGCATATAATATAGTATAGTATATTATATAAATTATTTATATTTATTAAGTATATTTATATATAAATTATATATATTATATATTAATTATAATTATATAGTAATATATATTATAGTATATATATATACTTATATATATATATATAATATATAATATATATATATATATTATAATTATGGTAGCATATTGTAAATGCGATGATGTTGCTTTGTTGGTGGAATTGATAGAGTTTTGAGAGGATTACTGAGAGGGTTTTGAACTAATGTTAGACAAGGGGTAAGGTTCTGGGGTAGTGGAGTGAGGGAGTAATCCGCGGTGTAAAGTCAGGTTGGATGTTAAGCAGGACTGAACAAGTATTATGTTTAAATTAGATTATATGTTGGATGAGAAGAAAACGGATGATGCGGAATGTAGTATGAAAGTTGTGAATGGTAGGAAGGTGCTGGTGCAAATTAAATTTGGTGGATGTGAAAGGAACTAAGTTTTGAGTGCGGCTGGGTCTTATATATCAGGGTATGTTATTACCTGTGTTATGTATAATAGTGGTCAAACTATGGTCTGGAATAAGAGGTGTAGAACTATAAAGTACAGTGTTCACATGGACAATTAAAGAACGTGTTAGTGAGAGAAGAATGATAATGAGGAATGAACAAATTAATGGAGTTGTGGTGTGAAGAAAGGGTTTAAAATATGGAGAGAATTAACGAGATACAATTGTAGATGGTTTGGGTCAATGGAAATGATGGATGATAGTCGGGTTGTTTAAGCGGGATGTATAGTGGTGGAGTGTGCAGGGTTTTTGTGGAGGGGAGTAGTTGTGGGATTTTCCCGGGGATATCCCAGTTGGAAGATTATCATAGTGAGAGGTCGTCACGAGTCTGTGAAATCTAGGGTGGATTTCCTGATGCGAACGAGTTCTCATTTGGGTATAAAAGGGGAGGTGGGTAACATGGGGGTGATGCTTTCTTCGAACTTTTCGTACGGTTCAGTCGTATGAATCTGTTCGAGTTAGTCCGCACGCGTTACAAATCTGTGGATATGTAGGAAGATGGTAAATAATATATATTAGATATATATCGATATATATATTATATCTATATATATAATATGGTATATAGTATATAGTATTATATGATTATATAGTATTATAAATAAATATATTATTTTAAGGGGATATATTAAATATATTTATTAGTCAAGAAACATTTATATTGTTTTCGGACAGGATTGATATATATATATATATATATATATATAAATATATATATATATAGTAATATATAGGTATTTGTCAATAATAAACAATTTGAAAAAATAAGTTATTGAGTGAGATGAGCGGGGTAGGATTGTATATATATAGGTAGATATATATGTTATAAGGTTATAATAGTTTAACTATATATATTAGTATATATATAAGTATATATTAGTGAACATAGTAGTATAAGTGAAGAGTAGGAGATGAGACTATAATAGATAATAGTGATAATATATAGTAGGATATAGTAATAGTATATAGTAGTATATAGTACTGGACATTAATTGAGTGAAGGCTTTGTGGGAGCTTGAGACAAATACAAGCGATGAGAGGAATCAATATGGTTGTCTTGAATGCGGAATTCTTGCCGTACTTTGTTTCGTGTTCTGGATCGTCAAAAGGTAAATTTTTGCGTGCATGTTAATCATTATGTAAATCTGTTTGTAAAGTAATTTTTATAATAAATAAAAAATCGTATTATTTAAGCAATATAATAAAATAATATAATGAATAATATCGAATAATAGATGAGATCATAATCTGCATTATCAGAATCCTGCATATAATAGAACTCATCGATAATCATATACTGCTCATATTCATTATCTCATCATCATTAATCGCCTCCATATAAAATATCATAACCACGAAAGACGTGTATTTGATAATTGCAAATGTAATTCACAGGCGTTTTCTAGACTTCTTTCTGGCGACTGGCCGTAGACCGGATGCTCCATATCATATTTTTTAATAAACATTGCATCATAGCGATTTCAGAATATCGCACAGGCCCGATTTTCCCTGCACTATGCTGTCTTCCATGTGCCGACCGCGTCTAAAATCCGCACTGTGATTTTTTT
>JABUQX010005827.1:0-30000 GCA_015478945.1 Trachelipus rathkii
AGTAAAAAAACAATAATTATCAACAAAATAATAATAATTTTTAGCTAGGCTTTACAGAACAAGTTGCAATTGTTGTGCTTTCCAGATCCAGCAAAATGGCCGACTGCTTGATCGTTGGTGGTTTAAGCAGTACTTATATCTGGGGAAATAATTTTCGTAGCATTCGTTCAATCAGGTGAGGACAATTATTGCTTTTTCTTGAGAATTAATGAGTCGTCTCTGCACAATTCGAATGTTGGTTAAACTTCATTATATAAAACGTCATAGTTGACAACTGTGGTGGTGGAGATGTGACAGAGCATCCTGGTGCGTTATAAGTCTTTCACCTAGGGAAGTAATCAGGTACATTTGACAAAAAATAACTCCCAAGATAAATTTTTTTATCCGATCAAGGTGAATTATATGTCAAAATAAAGAAAAGGCATATTTCTCAAGACAGGACAACATCAGTAACCACTGCTGGCCGCCATATAAAAAATGAACAATATTATTATTAGTATCTTGTATGGTTAATTACCTTTTGTAAAACCAGGAAAAAGAACAAGCTATTATGTCCATATCTGCAAGCGTCAGGGCCCATTTTTGATATAGATTCGTATTGATAACTATTCTCATAATAGTTTATGAGCATTATTTTCTTCACACAGGGGAGTGAGTAAGGGTAGAGGGGTTAGTCAAAAACCATTTTCTCTTAAATTATTTATTAGTTTTCTAGACTTGTTTACTTGTTTACTTGTTTAATTAACTGAAATTCATAAATAAATATTAATTAATTAATATATATATATAAGTACAATTAAATTTAAATATTTTAGTTACCTTTATAATGTTCACTGAGTATATTCTTTTATTTTAATTTATATCACCCTCAAAATTACTACATTTTCTTTAACTTATTATATTTGATTAATGAAATTCATAAATAATAAATTCTATGATATATTCTGAAATATTAATATAAACAATTAGATAAATTTATTTAAATAAATAATTTTTTGGTTGGCTTTGCAGAAGCTGAGTATAATTTTACCACCTATAAAAATTATTTAAAGGGATTTTAATATAAATATTTATAACTTTTGGTACTTAGTGAAACTTATTTCTCTCAAATATAATATACTACCTCCAGCTGTTTAATATTTTTTGTAAGAAAAAAAAAATTATTTTTTCGCTATTAGTGGTATATGTTATTAGTTTTTTTCTACCTTTCGATATAGAAAATTAATAAATTAATTTAATGGAAGGCTGAAGGAACTTAATCGGAATGTTATTCAGTAGGCATAAGCAAATGAGATATAGTAACATAAAAAAATTATAAAGGGTATTTTCCTTATGGGCATATTACGTATAATATACTAGGCCGAGCAGTTTTAAAGCCTGTTTCAGTTCTATTTTGACTGTACAAGCACCATATTAATAATTTTAAATAATATGTCTATATTCATAAATTAATAATGTAGAAAAATGGTATTCCATGTTAGAAAAAGCAGAATGATCGAATATTCTTACAAAACAGTAAATTTTCAACATTTTAGTCCCTCGAAGTGAAAAAGATAGTTGGATTTCACAATACATTTGGGTAGTGCAGTACCCAAAAATTTTTTGATGTAATACATTAAGGTTAAGGAAAGAGCCAAAAGTATAGAAACCATATACATAAATAATGAAAGGGATACCCCTGAATATAATACTGATACTAGTATTTAAAGGTCTTTGCGATCATGGTACAATTATATGTCTATTAATTGTGTTTTTTTTAGATTTATGTCGAATAATTAAAAAATTGGACCCAATACTATATCACTATCCTTATAGAATAAAATTATATAGAATTACAATACTTAGAACATACTCAAAAAGTACCTGAGCAATTAAAATTGTCACTATCTAAAAAATTTGAATACTTATATTTGGATTTTCCTTTAATGTTTATAATATATTTTTGCCTAGTACGTGAAAAAAAACGGCACACAGAATTGAATAAGTTCATATCAAAAAGACGGAAATGAAGAAAAAAAAAACTCTACTAAACCAACTGTCCTTTTATTGCAGAAATGGAAATGATTGGATGAGATTTTCCTTTTGATGTTTGGTTCGTCAAAATGGGGTGTAAATTTAAGATATTTTATTTTTTGTTCACAAAATTGTCCGAAATCCCCTTTTACAAGGAATGAAATTTATTTAATACTTTTTTTCTGTTTTCAATGATAATTTTATTTCTAAACTCTAATAGTTTTCCTGAAAATGAAAAATATTAAAAATCTATTGTTCATAAACATTCATACACTGGTAAAGGCTGATAAATAATCCCAACGTTTTTCAACTTATATAAATATTTATACCTTCTGCTTATATAGAGATATCATCGTTGCGAACATATGTACAATATCAGCCTTTGCGGATTATAATTGAGAACATAACAGTTAGATGGAACAGAGAAGAGTTTTAAAAGAGATAGAGCATTCAGTTTTATAACTTATGAACAGATTAGACTTCTGTCTAATCGTGGTTTATTACTACAAATTTTATACATATCTAGGTTAACTATGTGACTAAATATTTTGTTCATGTCACTAATGTGACTAAATAATTTTTTTGGGTCATGTCCCTAATGTAATCATAGGGTAATTTTCAGAAGATAGAATATTATCTAACTCACAGTGAAATTGAATTTCAAGGGAAATAATAAAAAAACTATATCCGAAAGACAAAAATTTGTAGCATATTCAAATAATTTTTAGATTATAATTGATGGTTTTGTTTAATGCTCGCAAAATATTGTTATTTCTATTATTATAATATTTTATGGATTAAAGGAATAATTTTTTTTTAAAGGGTGCTGTTTTAATATAGCTATGCCGTGAATCTGCAACTCCTCCGTAATTTGTTGTGTCCATTACTTTGGTCCACATTTAATAAAACATTACGAATGCAGTTTTCACAAAAACTAACACATCTCACAAATGATCTTTGGCAAGTTTCCTTCCAATGAATTAGATGGGATAGTTTACAAAATACCTTATTTTTTCACCCTCAATACTATCATAATAATTTCATTTGAATTTAAAAAAGGCAAACACTTTGCCTAATAAAGGGATAAAATGGTGTAAAGTTAAACTCCTTGTTTTTTCATTGTCCACACTCGTACCTGGTAAAGTAACACCTAATTTTGCATTGCTAAAGGCAATGTACGAAATAACCTGTGTCTAACAAAAAGTGTACATAGAAGGTTATCGAATAAAACGCAGTTTTCAACAGAGGGATCTTCTCCAATCCTTTTGGGGAGCACAGCAAACTAAATAGAATTAAAATAATACCATAGGGAATGTGCTTGCTGGCACTTGAAAAGTTAACCCCTTTATCATCTTACTGTGATACAATGGCATTTCCGTGTTCTCTGCTGTCTTTGATTTTTTGTGTTCACGACTTCAGTAAACTTACGGGATATCAATTCACAAACGAGAAACTAGAAGTTCAAATTAACGATGCAATGGGCAGCAATGCTGTGGTTGATCCAAATGTTAAACAATAAAAGGACTAGTGGTGGGGGTACCCGAAGATTCTCCATGAGATTTATGCCATTAGTTGGATACCCATTCTTGAGATTTCCAAAAAATGAATTTTGAATTTTTTCATTTCTTAGAAAGTATTCATTTTTTAGAAAAAGTTGTTAGAAATATCTCAGAGAGGCAAATTGCTATATTCTAATGTGGCATAAATTGTCTTGTTTTTGAACTGTTAGGTGCAGTTTTCTTCTCAAGACATTGTATCCGATCACTCCACAGTATCCATGTTTTTCGCGAAGGAGCGAGTTTTTGTGCCTATAGGGAATTTTTTAGCCAGTTATTTCAATCGAATTTTAGGAGCAGACGGGGTTATTCCTTGAAACCATTACTCAAAGGTAAGTATTGGAAGCCAGAACATGTTTTTGAACCTCCAGTAGAGGTTCTAAGCACCTTTTTACTATATTTAACATATATAATATATATATATATTATATTAATATATTATTATATATTTAATATATGATATAATATATATATTATATATATATATATATACTAATATAGTATATATATATATATTAATTATATATATATATATATATATATATATTATAGTTATATATAGAAAGAGAGAGAGAGTTAAGAATACTACATTTTATATTAATACCGATAAGTTATACTATAGATCAAAGCAAGAAAGATTAATATAAATTCTTTTAAAGGTGATTGCATAGAACAATCATTTAAAGTGAGATTAATTTACCAACGCAGCAGTGTTTAAACAGAGGGCAAGAAAATAAAGTATATATATACAGAGTTAGTTTAACCTCGGATGGATGGAAGTGTAATCGCAACAAGGAGGACTGAAGTTTATTGACCTAAATCTTCACGCAAAATTTATGATAATTATTTAGACATTATTTGAATTTAATCCTTTTTTTTTTTTTTTTTTTTTTTATTATTTTTTTTTTTGTAGGAGGTGGACCTATGAGTGTATTGGGAGGATAGTCTGATATCCCTACCCTAAACTTGCCACTTGAGTTCCCATTAGAACAAGTTAAATTGTAGCAATTTGCAATCACACGTAATTCTACTTGCAAAAGGCAAAATATACTTTAACAAGTATAGACAAGGTGTAAGAACTATTAATATATATATTATTTGTCCTTTTTAGGTTAATCATCGACTGTATTCAAAAGTGATAGATTTGAACTGTCCATTACAAAATTAAACCTTTAAATAGTGTCTGAGAGCAAAGATAGTTAATGCTCATTATATTATATACATGGACGGTAAATAAAACCTATCTGTGCAAGCTGAAAAAAAGGAAAAAAAACTTTAATTTTTGGAAACGGAATGTAAAAGATAGAATACCTATTAAATTTTATGATTAAACAGTAGAGTAAAAGAAAGGTTGATAATAATACAGCTTCTTCAGTATTAAATAAAAGTATATGAACCATACATCTATATACTATACCACTTTCAATAATAGAGGTAAAAAAAGGTTTTGTTTAATTGAGGTATAGATAAACAGTAAAAGTTGAACAAGTGCAGGTGACTTGACCTCAAAAAGGATACTTTACTCTCATAAGGTAATTTGTACAGGAGATGAGCAAAATACACCTGGATTCCCATATTGCCGTTCTTTATATGGTATGGTTCATAATTAAACAGCAGGAAAATTACATCGTTGCACAGTTTTCATAAGAGAGAGGAGGAGGAGATGAGGAATTCCAAAGAGAAATTAGACTGAAAAAGGGAGGACGAGATTAAAAGAAAGTATAAAGGAGCAAATTTTCTTAAAAAAGCAAATGCATGCCTTAGTCTGTAGTAATGATAAAATTAAAATTAATTTCAGCAATCAATCCGAACCTTAAAAAAGAGTAACTGTGGTATACGAAAACATTTGCTTTCCCAGCTAATACGCATACTCTTTTTTTTTTATTTTTTTTTACTGGTATAAATGCGCTTTAAGATTTATAATGCGTTAGAACGCGTTCAATCGAATAACGGATCCAAGGTAGGATAAAGTTTACCGTATATCCAATCAGCGTTAACAATTACCATCTAAATGTTCTTTTGCCAAAGCGCCAATCATTCCAGGATTAGTAGAGTAGAGGTCGCGCAATGTCTTCTAATTACCATAACATGAATAAGAAAAGAAAAAAGAAAAGAAAAGAGAAAAGAAAAGCGAAAAGGAAAGAAAAAAAAGAAAAAAGAAAAGGTAGAAAAAAGAAAAGGAAGGAAAAAGAAATGGAAAAAGAAAAGGAAAAAAAGAAAAGAGAAAAGAAAGGAAAAAAGATAAGAGAAAAGAAAAGAGAAAAGAAAAAAGAAAAGAAAAAAAGAAAAGAAAAAAAACGAAAAATCAAAAAAGCGAAAAAAAGAAAAAAGAAAAAGAGAAAAAAGAAAGGGAAAAAGAAAAAAGAGAAAAAAGAAAGGGAAAAAGATAAAAGAAAAAAAGAGAAAAAAGAAAAGAATTGGAGGTTCTCAGAAAACATTTTCAATACACCAATCGCAAAAGGAAATATCAAATTTATTTCTAGCAATGAGAAAATAAGTTTCTTTTCGAGAAATACAATTTATAATAATAAAAACCGCATATTTATTTATTTTTTAATTTATTTATTTATTTATTTATTTATCTAATTTATTTAATTTATTTAATTTATTTAATTTATTTATTTATTTTTATTATTTTTATTAGCTTTATATTTTATTTGGGCTCGAAATTGCCTTAGAAAAGATCTTTTCCAGTACCCTTTGCCAAACAAGAATTATATTTTTTTTATTTTTAAAATCATTGGTTGACTTTTAGAAAAAGCATGTAAGAAAAATCAATTGAATGGAAAGATTGCTCCAATTTAATACAAACGAAGAGGAAATAAGTTTTTTCGAGAAATAAAATTAAACCCATTATAATATAAAATATAATTTAAATAATAATAATAATCAATAATCAATAATAATATAATAATAATAATAATAATATATAATAATAATAATAATCAAAATTTTTAAATTATATCACAAACAAGTAATAAAATAATTTACAAATAATTAATTCTTAAACAAATTTATCAAGTGGCTGTAAGATAGGTATTAAAATAGATTAATTAATATATATATATAATATATATATATATAATATATATTATAATATATATATATATTAATATATATTAATATTATTTAGATATATTAATTTATTGTATTAATATATATATATATATATATTATAGATAATAATATATATTATATATTTATAATATATATATATTAATATATACTAATAATTTATATATTATTAATATATATACATACATTATATAATATATATATATATATATATTATATATATATTATAATCATAAATAAAGTATATTATTAATATTGTTAATATATTAACTTATATATAATATATATATTATAATATAGTATATAGTAATATTATAATATATATATATTATATATATATATAAAATATAAGATTAAATATATTTTTTAATAATTCCCGCTATAGTAATTGTAAATTTGTTCACTATATTTTCTGTAGGAACCAATTTTGAGTTAAGTTAAAGGTTTTGGTGCAAGTTTTCCTCTAAACGTATTTTGATTTTGAAAACAAATTGGCTTTGAGAAAAGAAATGGACTCGGTATTTCCTTTTAAGAAGTAATATCACATATATAAGTATATTTAATATATATTACGTATAAATAGATATAATACCCTTAAGAGTTTAAGAAATCAAAAGCCATAGATACGAAAATTATTACACAAGCGTAAGATTATTTTAAAATATAAATTTATGAAATATATATATATATATATATATATATATAGGTATATAGTTATTAGTAAATATTCATATAAGAATACTTATATTAAAGCCACAATGTAATTTCTATAATTTAAATTATATATAGTATATATATTTATATATATCATATATATATATATATATATAATTATATATATATATATAGAGAGGAGAGAGAGAGAGAGAGAGAGAGAAGAGAATTTGGAGAATATAATGGTTTGTTGAGACAGCACACACTCACAATATATTATATATAAATACTGTAAATAATATATATATATATATATATATATATATATATATTATATATATATATATAATATATATTATTAATATATAGTATTAATTAAATAAAATATATTATTTAATATATATATATAATTAAAGGAACAACATATTTTATAACTTTAAAGTTTTTAGAAATTTTTTTTTATTTGTTTTTTTTTAATATTTTTCATTTCTAGTTAATATATGATCCTAACAATCAATTAAAGTGGTAACGGACATGAATTCAAAAATATATAGTAACCTTCCTTTTTTTGGGTAATAATAATTAGTCAGTCATTAATTTTTTTTTTTTTTTTAATTATAATTGCTTAGTATATGAATAACTAACAATTTGAATTTAAGTTTGGTAACGGACATTAGCTTCATTAAAATTCGAAATATTTTAAATAATTTTTTTGAAAAAGTAATTTTTTAGAATTATTTTATCTTTTTTTTTTTTTATTTTTTGGGTAGTTTTTCAAACTAAAAGAATTCTCAGGGTCAAAACGCAAAGATGGCAGAGAGTCGGGGGTCTCTCAGACCTTACCGGGGAACGACAGGGTAGGACTATGTTCCCGCCCCCGGGGAGGGTTCTCGGGTTGAAACCCCCCGCTCTTTGGGTAATTTTATTTTTGGGGGGAGTGTCGCGGGGGTTCCTCCGCCCCTACCCCTAACGGGGTATGGAAAACGTCCCCCCTCTGTCCCCCGTTGACTCCTCGATCCCCCTAAATAATATAGTGTTTTTTTTTTTTTACCAATTTTTGTACTTTGTGTATTAGCGCTGTATTCCAAATATGTAATCTGTTTTTCTGTAAGTGTCGTACTTTTATTCGAGATATTTCATCTTTTGAAAAAATATTTAACATAAATGTGATTTTTAAAAAAATTAATTTAAAATATATTCTCGAACTTTTGAATCATGTCGTTTACCAACTGAAATTCATTGTTTGGGATCATATAGTAGCAATATATTAAAAAAAAGAAAAAAAAACAAACCGACGGAGGTCGTAAGACAGAAATAGGAACAATATATATATATATTATATATATTATATATATATATATATTATATAATATTTATTATATATATATATAATATATATTATATAATATATATATTAATATATTATATATATATATTAATATATATATATATATTATTAATATTATATAATAATATAGTTATGCTCTAATTTGCCGTTTTAATCTGATCGAAATTGTAACATTTATTCCCCCTTATGAATGAGTAACTGGATGAAAGTGTATTTACTAACTGTCTGTAAACAATAACTATCATTGCTAGAGTTTACAACAAAACGCAATATAATTTTATTTTTATTTTGTTCCAGACAAAAGCTATAACAAGCTTCATCGTGAGGATTGAACCAGATATTCAGTCATCTCTTGCATCAGACATTGTTTCGTCTTCGTACATAGTTACCATTGCACTTAATTCTCCACAACTTCAAGTAATTAATACTTTTATAATTTAAACTTTCATTTGGACTTAAATTTAGGGATTGCTAATGGTTAAAAAAGTTTTTAAAAAATAATTAGCTCCATCCGTTTTATTTAAAGATGAGATAAGAAAGTTTTGAGTAACTTAAAAGTTTTTATTAAAATACTGAATGGGCAGAATTTTTGTAAAACTTTGATTTAACCGTGGTTTAAAAATTCTTTTCCCAAACCTTATTTTTAAGATATATTTCAATCGATTAGTAGATAAACCGTACAAGTTCAGAGTCATCCATTTTTTAGATCTAACCATAAATCAATGGTAAATGCATAGAACTACGTCGTTAAGATGAAGAACTGTTCTATAATACAAGACCACCTGATATTGTAGCAACTAGTTATAGCGTTGAGTAGCAGCATTCATTACATATGAAAACAAAACTTCACAGACAGGGTTTTGGGAATTAGAGTAAAGCCATTGAGGTTGCTGAACATAGAAATAACATATGATGATTTAGGAGAAAGGAGGAGAAGAGAGAGTGTGTTGATCTATTTTGGAGTTTAAACAGTCGAAGAATTTAGAATAGTCAGAAGAGTTTAGGGGATAAATAAAGAAAACAAGTGAGTTTAGTCGTAAATTGGCAAGAGAACCTGAGCGACAAGGTGGAAAATTTAGAAGACTCCAAAGTAGAAACAAGAGAACAAACGCCTTTGGAAAAAAATTAAGGATAAAAGCAGAACATAATATGGTTTGCTATCGGAGAGTTAAAACATGTTGAGTTTCTGCCAAGAATAAGAGGTGTGATTTAGATGGGGAGAGGTGGTGTTCAACAAAGTTTAAATTAGAATAGAGACTGTGAATATTACAAAAATTAATGAAAATAGACCGAGCACCAGAGCAAGCAGGTGGCTAAGTAGTGTCGACACCAAACCTATCACCGGAAGCCGCCGACTCACAAGTTGTGATAGGGGGAGGAGTGGACAGGAGGCACTGAAATAATTAATGCCGCATCTTTCAAGCATGTCGGAGCCCGATTTGCGTTTCGCCATTTTAATTCTTTTTTAAAGGTAATGTTCGGGTATATGCTTGTTAATCTGTAGGGAACATATAAAGAATTGGGCGGGTGGTAGAAGTCAGTGTGCTCCAGTGTAGTCGGGATTACAATAGAAATACTCTAAAAAGGTGAAACGCAAAAGAACGAACAGAGAGCAACGGAATGTATAGGGATGTGTGCCAATCAAACCGACATCCGTGGATTACTGCTATTTTCAAGTCTACTCAGACCGATAACGTGTTGTTAATTCTAGAAAATATCCATAATTGTATGTTGTTAATAGTTAACTTATAATTTTATGTTACATAAAAATATTGCTGTATATATATATATAATATAATATATATTATATATATATATATATATATATATATATATATATATATATATATATATATATTATTATATATATATAATATATATAAATATATATAATGTGATTCTCAAACCTATTTCGTCCACCCCCCACTTTGAAAATCAATTATTTTTCAGCGCCCCCCAATTTTTTTTTTACTTTACCAAAACATAAAATACCAAAAAGACATATATATATATATATATATATATATATATATAATATATATACTATTATATATATATAGTATATATATATATATAGTATATATATATATAATATATATATATATATATATCAATATAATATATATATATATATATATATATATATTAATATAGTATAAAAAGTATATTAATATAGTATAAAAACTAAAGATTTATTACAATCAAATCAGCGCAAAAAATGAACTAAAATAAAGTTACTACATAGAACTTCAAAACCTCCTTTTTTTCCTAAGCCCCTACCGCCCCCTCTAAGCTCCAGCGCCCCACAAGGGGGCGTTTATCGGCCCACTTTTGAGAAGCACTGATATATATATATATATATTATATATATAATATATATATATATATATATATATATATATATATATATATTAGTATAATATATAATATATATTATATATAGTATATAATATATAGATATAGTATATAATAAATATATATATATATATATATATATATTAAAAATTACGCCAAATGGCCACAAAAAATTTTTTTTTTACAGTTGTCACCACCACATGCAGAGCCCTATTCAAGGAGGGGGTGTTATACGTCTCAAAAGTGCACTTCTAGAGCAAATTAATTTAATTTAATCAATCTTAATTAAATTTATTAAATTTACTTCAATTATACTTAAATAAATGCCATAGTTAAATTAAATAAATGTCATTACCCTCAAAAGGAAAATAGGAGACAAATTCTATTTAATTTTTTTAGATATTTTTTGGTATCGTTCTACAAAGAAATATATAGTAGTATTAAGTTTGGCCGGGACACCGAGTGCGGTGTTGAGAGCGGTGCGCATTGAAAGAGAGGTGCGGTGCGAAATAAGCGAGTTTTGGTGCATTGCAGTGCGTGGTGAACTCACTTTTTTGCGGTGCGGAAAATTCCAGTGGTTTGTAAACTCTAATTCATATTATTGCCGACGTATCAGTGTGATGCGGTGCCCCTATTTTGAAGAGGTGCAATACGGCACCCAGTTTCAATGTCCCAGTCCAGTGCGGTGTTGTGCAATAAAAAATGACTAGTGGTGTGATGAAAAGCAAATGAACGGACTTCCTAGTGCGGTGCAGTACGGAAAGCACTGTCTCAGCATACCCTAGTTCTTAATTAGAACCTTGCAATTGGTATTGGCAATTGCAATTGGTACTTAGCTTAATATTAGTACTTGATTGGTACTTAGTAGCCTACTTACTATTAGTAAACCTACATCTAGTTAATACTTATTCCGTAATATTAGTATTACTTAATAAGGACTTAGTAGCCTCCTTAATATTAGTAAGCCCGGATTTAGGTAATACTTATTTAATGTTGTTAGTATTACTTTAATAAGGATTTAGTAGCCTCCCTTATATTAGTTAGCCCACATCTAGTTAATATTTATTACTTAATCTGAGTATTCAATAAAGACTTGATGGACCACGACCATTAGATAGTATTAGTAAGCCTAATACTTAATACTTGTAACTTAAACTTATTGATGGATCTATAACTTTACTAATATTGAAAGCCTTTATTTTTTAACTTACAGGAGGAAAAAGACGAAAATTGTTTTGGTTTTAGTTCACAAATTGGATGGACTTCTATACTTCTTACAAATCAGACGAATTTCAATTATAAAAATTTATTATTAGCCCCAAAGAAAATTTTTAATTTTACTAGTGTCATTATTTTCATAGTTATTAATATTATTATTATTATTATTATTATTATTATTATTATTATTATTATTATTATTATTATTATTATTATTATTATTATTATTATTATTATTATATTATTATTATTTAAATTTTGATAAGTAAACATCACAAATTTTTCTTTAAAAAAAATACCAATTTAACATAACTAACATTACTTATCGATGTAACTATCAAGATGTTAAATTGTTAATCGATACTGAAAAAATTAGTTTCGATATGAAAAAGTTTCGATATATAATCCTATAAAAAGCGCTGACTCAAAAAACATATTGAAGGGCCATAAAAATTCGATAGGTATGACTGTAATAATGCCATCAGTAGTATGTACGGGATATTGGAGCACGAAAGTGACCGCGACCTTTTTGACCTTTTTTTGACCGCGACCTTTTTTGGGCCTTGACCTTTTTGGGCAACCTGAATTTTTTACCTTAACTTTTTTTGGGCCTTGACCTTTTTTGAGACCCCAAATTTTTTGAGAACCCAAATTTTTTTGAGAACCCTAATTTTTTGAGAACCCTATTTTTGGAGAACCCAAATTTTTTTGAGAACCCTATTTTTTTGAGAACCCTAATTTTTTGGCAACCCTAATTTTTTGAGAACCCTATTTTTTGAGAACCCTATTTTTTTGAGAACCCTATTTTTTGAGAACCCTAATTTTTTGGCAACCCTAATTTTTTGGCAACCCTAATTTTTTCGGCAACCCTAATTTTTGCAACCCTTCGAAGAAGGGTTGCGCCAAACGGTTGCGTCAGCAACCGTTGTACGTGTTCCCCCTTAATTTTTTCGACCAAACCTTTGGTCTTCCATGGCGTCAATTTTGGCCCACCCTTTAGGGGCTTAGCCCTTTAAGGGCTTAGCCCTATTTTTGATATTTCGGTCACACCTACACACGCGCGTATTATAGCACACACAACACCACACACACACACAGCTACACCTACACACACACAGCCTCCATATAGCCTACACCCATCCTCCACATAGCTACACCCAGCCTACACCTAGCCTTCACCTAGCCTACACCGCACCTATCCCACCCAGTCTTCACCTAGCCTACACCTACACTAGATTCCACTCAGCCTTCACCTAGCCTACACCACACATAGCCTCCACCCAGCCTTCACCTAGCCTACACCTACACCTTAAGCCTACTCCGTACAACCTACACCTAGACTCCACCAACCTCACCTAGCGTACACCTATACCTAGCCTACACGTGCCCCATACAACTTTGATGGCCTCAACTTTTTATGGCTCACTTTGATGAACGTCATCTTGTTGGCCATCTATATATGATTCAACTTTTGATGACTCATATTTATTGATGTTCAACTTGGATGGTTCCCAATCACCGTAAGAAGTTATCTAGGGATGTTCTATTAGTTTTCTATGAGTATTCTAGGAGTGCCAGGTGAGTGCCAAGTGAGTGCCAATGAGTGCCAATGAGTGCCAAGTGAGTGCCAAGTGAGTGCCACATAGTGCCAATGAGTGCCACATAGTGCCAACTGAGTGCCACTTTTTTCAGCCTTTTTCTAGCCTCCCCTGAGCCTAGAATAGCCCTAATATGGGTGTCTACCCCTAGGTTATAAGGTATGAGGATTCGATTGGTGTTATATTTACAAGCTTGCTAGGATGGTTCCTACTATGAGTTAGTCTTTTTCTATCACTTATAGCCTATATAATATATTACTTGCACACACACCTGACACACATACACTATAACACTTATACACACATTTCACTATGACACTTATTTACACACTATGACACATAAGCACTTACACTCTCCATAGACACTTACATTAAACCCTATAACAATTACACTCACACCCACACACACAGATACACTTCATTACACTCCACACTCGATATTTTTGATGTCCTTCAACTTTTGATGCCTCAGTTTTGATGCCTCAGCTTTGATGCCTCAGCATTTGATGCCTCAACTTTGAAGGTTCATCTTTGATGACTCATCTTTGATGACGTCATCTTTGATACCATCTATATTTCTAATGATTCATCTTTGATGAAGACATCCTTGATGGCTCATCTCTACCCTACATCAAAGAACAGAGTTAATATTAATGTCTTCACCCTAGTTCACAAGGCTAACCACCAGGGCCAGCATAGGCCCCACCCGCAAAGGCGATGCCAGCCGCACCCGCAGTTGCGACCGCCGCGTCCCCAGTCCGCCGCAGTTCCCGCCGAAGGAGTGTACCCTCAGGCGCAATATTTCCGCGTTCCCGCCCGCCGCCGTCGCCGCAGGCGCAATATTTCCGCGCGAAATGAAAAATATATATACTATAAGTCTTTCATTTATATTTCATACTTAAACATTTTCATTAAAAACTTTTCAAGTATACTATGAGTCATTCATTTTTTATTTCATACTTAAAACATTTTTATTAAAAACATTTCGCGACCTAAAACTGTAACTCATTACAGCCCTATTATTTAAAGTACATTATATTTATTAACATTATTTTTTACTTAATACTTTTTACTTAAACTTTTAATTTATAAATTTTTAAAAATTGTATGTAAGAAGAAAAATCCAGAGTGTCTGATATATAATCATTTTATTTTAATACAATTGTCAAAATATTTATTAAAAACATAAACTTTACATACCTTAAGCAGTAAATCAGTTAATCATAGTACCGTTACCCTAACACCAGGGGGGATTAGTATTGTTTTGTTTTACTGCTTACTGCTTTACACTTTCTGCTTTTTACTGCCTTACTCATGCTTAGCTGCTTTTAATCACATACATTACAGTACCTTAAGCGAAATCAGTAAATCAATAGAGGTGTTACCTAACAGCCTAAGGGATTAGTATGCTTTTGTTTTTACTGCTTTACTGGCTTTAACTTTCTGCTTACTGCTTTAACTTTCTGCTTTTACTGCTTAACTTTCTGCTTTACTGCTTTAACTTTCTGCTCTTTACTGTTTTAACTTTCTGCTTTACTGCTTTAACTTCTGCTTTACTGCTTTAACTCATGTATTTTACTGCTTTAACTCATATATTTATTAACATTACATACCCTTAAAAAACAGTAAATTCAGTTAATTCAATAGAGGGTGTGACCAACACAAGGGGGGATTAGTTGCTTTTGTTTTACTGCTTTTACTGGCTTTAAACTTCATGGTTTTACTGTGCTTTAACTATGTTTACTGCTTTAACATATGTTTTACTGCTTAACTCATATGTTTTATGCTAACTCATTATTATTAACATTAGTTTTATTGTTTTAATACTTTTTTTATTTATTTTATTATTATTTTATTTATTTTATATTTATTTTTATTATTTATTTTATTTTTATTATATATACTTAGTGGTTATTTATTCATGCTTTGTTTTATTATTTAGAACACACATTACACACACAACTCACTTCCATATGTGAATAAACTCAAACACTCATGACACTTTATACACCCAACACCTTCACTATGACACTTATTACACACATTCACTATGGACAACTTACATTTACCCATAGACAATTACATTTACACTTATACACACGCGCGCAGACACACACACACACAACACACTACACTTATACACACATTCACTTATACAAACATTCACACATTCATTATGACACTTACATTTACCCATAGACACGTTACACTTACACCAACACACACACATTATTCCTCATGTAAGTATTTATATTATATGATATACACTTAGTAAAAATAAAACACTTTTAATACAAATCAGAAAACTGGGCACCGCTTAACAGCTAAAATAACTATGATTTAAAATGGGTCTAAAAGATAATAAACACACACCTGCTCAATACAAGTTTAAAGAACAAAGTTAATTTCAAAAGACGATAAAATAATTCTCGACCAATTCACATACGAGGTCATTTATAGAGAAATGAGGATTACCGGACCAATCACTAAGAGGAAAACATTTCCTTCTACCTGCTTAAAGGTCTTACCGATCCAGCATGTTCAGTTTGAAATATTATTATAAAAATTAATTAATAGACAATGATTCTGTTTCTTATACTGATTTACCTTTTGACCGTATTTAGGCTTAATCGCATGGGTTACAAAAGGGCTTATCCTTAAATTTAGGCCTAAAATTTAGGCCTAACGTAGTTATTGCACCACATTTTACAGAAAAGGTCAGTTTGAAATATATTTTTGACCTGGAATTAGGCCTAAATCGCCCCGGGCTACAAAAAAGGATTATCCTAAATTTGGCCTTATAAAAGTAGTTATTTCAACACATTTACAGAGAGAGGTCAGTTTTGTATCTGTAAGGAGTGCGGTTGTTGTGTTTTTTCGTGATGGATTGTCAATGTACATGAGATAATAATAAAATAATAATAAAGGAAAATCCGAATTATTTAAGAAAACTTTGAAATATTTTTGTATAACATTGAATGAATAATATAAATGTAAGGGAATAATTGTTATTTTTAAAAATAAGACTTAGAAAGATTTTAATAAAATACATGTTTGGCAGAGAACTTATTTTGTTATTTTTTATACTTATTAGCATGGCTAAAGATGAGTAACGCAGTAAAGTCCAATAGAACAAAACTGGCATAGGCTTTGGTGTAGAGGGGTGCTACGGGCTTGACCTTTACTGATTTACTGATTTATTGCTTTAAGGTACGTAAAATATATGTTTTTTTAATAAAATTCAAAAATTTTAGTAAAAGTTATTTTAAAACTGGATATTTTTAAAAATTTATAAACAAAAAGTAGTAACACAATAATAATAATAATTCTTTGTTCAAAGATAATAATGATTTGATTTATTATAGAAGTTTTAAGAAAATTTGAAATAATTTTAGTATATTGTCATAGTAATATAAATGTACGTGTTTAATGTAAAACATAAAATGTTTTAATAAATTATACGTTATATGTGTAAAGTGAGTGTTGCGTATGTGTGTGTTGTGTAATAAATCTGTGTAGTGAGTGTAAGTAAAATCTGTGGTGTAAGTAAATCTGTGTATGTGTTAAGTAAATCTGTGTGTGTAAGTTAATCTGTGTGTGTAAGTGTAAAGTAAAATCTGTGAAGTGTAAGTAAATCTGTGGTGTGAGTGTAAGTAAATCTGTATGTGAGTGTAAGTAATCTGGTATGTATAGTAAATCTGTGTGGGAGTGTAAGTAAATCTGTGTGGTTGAGTGTGTGTGTGTATGTGTGTGTGTGTTGTGTGTGTGTAAGTGTAAGTGTCTATGGTAAATGTAAGTGTCATTCATAGTGATTGTGTGTATAAGTGTCATAGTGAATGTGTGTATAAGTGTAAGTGTGTGTGTGGTGTGTTCTGACCGGATGCCGGTGTATAAGTTGTAAATGTAATGTCATAGTGGAATGTGTGGTTAAGTGTCATAGTGAATGTTGTGTGTGTGTGTGTGGGTGTGTGTGTTGTGTGTGTGTGAGTGTGTGTGTATGTGTGTTCTTAAATAATAATAAAAATAGGCATAAGTAAATAACACTAAGTATAATAATTAAATAAAAAATAAAATAATAAATATAAAAAATAATATAAAATAAATAAATATATAAAATAAATAAAAGTATTAAAACAAATAAAAAAATAATGTTATAATTATGAGTTAAAGCAGTAAAAACATATGTATGAGTTAAAGCAGTAAAAACATATTTAGTTAAAGCATGTAAAACATGAGTTAAAGATTAAAACATGAGTTAAAGGCAAGTAATGCAGTAAAACAAAAGCATTTACTAATCCCCTGTTGTTAGGTCACAACCTGCTTATTGATTTACTATTTTACTGCTTAAAGGTATTGTAATGTTAATAAATATTATTGAGTTAACAGTAAAACATATTGAGTAAAGCAGTAAACAGAAAGTTAAAGCCAGTTTAAGAGCAGAAAGTTTAAAACAGTAAAGCAGGTCAAGTTAAAGCAGTAAAGTTGTAAAGCAGTAAAGCAGTAGTTAAAATTAGGTTAAAGCAGAAAGTTAAAGCAGTAAAGCAGTATAACAAAACATACAAATCCCTTAGGTGTTAGGTAAACACCTCTATTGATTTACTGATTTTACTGCTTTAAGGTAGTTAATGTATGTGAGTTTTAAAGCAGTAAAGCGTGAGTTAAAGCAGTAAAGCCAGAAAGTTAAGCAGTAAAGCAGTTAAAAACAAAAGCATACTAATCCCCCTTGTGTTAGGTAACACATCTATTGATTTTACTGATTTACTGCTTTAAGGTATGTAAAGTTTATGTTTTTAATAATATTTCGTACAATTGTAGTAAATAAAAGGATTATATATCAGACACTCTGGATTTTTTCTTCTTACAAACAATTTTTAAATTATAAATTAAAAAGTATTAAGTAAAAGTATTAATTAAAAAAAAATGTTAATAAATATGTGTTAAATAATAGGGCTTGTAATGAGTTTTACAGTTTTTAGGTTCGCGAAAATGTTTTAATAAAAATGTTTAAGTATGAAATAAAAAAATGAATGACCATAGTATATTTGAAAAAGAAATTCTTTGAAGTTTAAGTATGAAATAAAAATGAATGACTTATAGTATATATATTTTTTCATTCGCGCGGGAATATTGCTGCGGCGCACGCGGCGGGCGGGGAACGCGGCGGACGGGGGACGGCGGCGGGTTCGCACCTGCGGGTGGCGGGGGCTGGCATCCTTTGCGGGTGGGGTCATGCTGAGCCTGGTGGTTAGCTTTGTGAACTAGGGGTTTGAAGAATTAATATTAACTCTTGTTCTTTGATGTAGGGAGAGATGGAGCCTCAAAGATGATTTCATCAAGATGATCATCAATATATGATGGTATCAAAGATACGTCATCAAAAGATGAGTCCATCAAAGATGAAACCTTCAAAGTTTGAGGCATTGCAATGCTGAGGCATTAATGCTGAGGCATCAAAGTTGAGCATCAACGAGTTGAGGCATCAAAATAATCGAGATGTGTGATGTAAGTGTTAAGTGTATCTGTGCTGTGTGGGTGTGAGTGTAAGTGTATAGGGTTTAATGTAGTGTCTATGGATGAGTGTAAGTGCTATAAGTGTCATAGTGAGTATAAGTGTCATAGTGAAGGTGTTATAAGTGTTATAGTGTATGTGTGAGGTGTAGTGGCAAGGTAATATAATATAGGCTATAAGTGATTAGAAAACAGACTAACTCATAGCTAGGAAGCATCCTAGCAGCTGTAATTATACACAATCGATTACGGCATACCTTTATAACCTAGCGGTGTAGACACCAATTAGGGCTATTCTAGGCTCAGGGGAGGCTAAAAAAGGCTTGAAAAAAGTGCACTCAGTTGGCACTATGAGTGGCACTCACTTGGCACTATGTGCACTCACTTGGCACCATTTGGCACTCACTTGACTCATTGCACTTCATTGGCATCACTTGCACTCACCTGCACTCATAGCAATACTACATAGAATACTAAATAAGAACATTCCCTAAGATACTTCTTACGGTGATTGGGAACCATCCAAAGTTGAACCATCAATAAATCTGAGTCATCTAAGCTGAACCAACAATATAGGTGCCATCAAAGATGACGTCATACAAAGTTGAGCCATTAAAAGTTGAGCCATCAAAGTTGTAGGGGCACGTGTAGGTTAGGTGTAGGTGTAGGCTAGGTGAAGGCTGGGTGGAGGCTAGGTGTAGGTGTAGGCTAGGTGAAGGATGGTTGAGGCTAGGTGTAGGTGTAGGTGTAGGATAGGTGAAGGATGGGTGGAGGCTAGGTGTAGGTGTAGCTAGGTGAAGGCTGAGTGGAAATCTAGGTGTAGGTGTAGGCTACGTAAAGGATAGTGGAGGCTAGGTCGGGTTATTGCTAGTGAAGGCTATGGTGTAGGCTGTGGTGTAGGCTATGTGGAGGCTGGGGGTAGGCTATGTGGAGGATGGGTGTTAGCTAGGTGTGTGTGTGGGGTGTGTGTGTGTGTGGTGGTGTGGTGTGCGCGCGCATGTGTAGGTGTGACCGAAATATCAAAAAATAGGCTAAGCCTTAAAGGGTGGTCAAAAATTAGGGTTAGTGGGCAAAAAATTGACCCATGGAAGGACCAAGAGGTTTGAAAAAATTAAGGGGGGATACGTACAACGGTTGCTGACGCAACCGTTTGGCGCCACCCTTCTTCGAAGGGTTGCAAAATTAGGGTTGCCGAAAAATTAGGGTTGCCAAAAAAATTAGGGTTGCCAAAAAATTTAGGGTTTCTCAAATAAATAGGGTTCTCAAAAAAATTAGGGTTCCCAAAAATAGGGTTCTCCAAAAAATTAGGGTTGCCAAAAAATTAGGGTTCTCAAAAAATAGGGTTCTCAAAAAATTAGGGTTGCCAAAAAATTAGGGTTCTCAAAAAATTAGGGTTCTCAAAAAAATTTGGGTTCTCAAAAAATAGGGAGGCCCAAAAAAAGTAAGGTAAAAATTCAGGTTGCCCAAAAGGTCAAGGCAAAAGGTCGCGGTCAAAAAAAGCTGGTCAAAAAGGTCGCGGTCACTTTCGTGCTCCAATATCCCGTACATACTACTGCCATCAAGGAATCGTATTTTAGAGAATCTTCAAAAGATTAAATATGCAGTCTTTCAAGCAAATTATTGTAAATATTACAAAAATGTGATTTAACGCCTTGTTAAAATTCTCAACAGCAATACGGTTTTGTATAGTAATAATTGATAAACAAATATATATATATATATATATATATATATATATATATTAATATATTAATATATTATATATATAATAATATATATTAATATATATAGTATATATATATTATATAATATATATTATATATATATATATATATATATTATTATGATATATATATACAATATATTATATATAAATATATATATATATATAATATCATATAATATATATATATATATTATATCATTTATAATATATATTTAATATATATATAATAATATATATAAGTAATTATATATATAATATAGTATATTATTATTATATATATATATAAAGATATATATATATAATATATATATATATATATATCATATATATATATGATATATATATATATATATATAAATATAATAATATATATATATATATATTTTAAGTAATTAAGAAATGCAAATAAAAAGACAAATGTTAAAGAATTTTATATATATATAATATTATATTATATAAGTATATTAATATATATTATATAATATATATATATAATTATATATATATATCATATATATATATATAATAATATAATTATATATATTATATATATATATTATATATATATATATTATATATTTTTAACACTTGACACCGCCGCTTCACTGGCAGAGCCCTATTCAAGGAGGGAGGTGTTGGAACGTCTCAATATTCTCATCTAACGCAAATTACGAGATTGAGCACAGACGAGGGCCTTAAGTGAGGAATTGAGTAGGAAACACAGAGATGGAAGAGAATTCCACCAAACAGAGGTGGAAGGAAAGAAGGAAGCACCGCAGCGAACAGTCTGGAGTTACTAATATTCAAACACAAAACTTCATGATTGTGCCGACACCAAGCCAACCCCTTGTGCTTCGTGGGCGTTCGTTAAAGGTGGTGGTTACGCGATGGAAAGTCCCTCTTGAGCTACTTGCCGCTACAGGCTACCTTATAAAAAGAGATAAAGCCACCAACATCGCGGCCGCAAAGATAGATTGGTCAAGTGAACTAGAAGTACAGGAAGTTTATAAGCCTTTTGGCTTTTGACTCTACCCTATCCAAAAGCCGAATGAAAACCAGAGCCCCCCCCCCCAAGATATTTTGAGAGCCAGTGCTCCTATACCAGGGGGATAGACCCTGTATAGCTGAATAGACTGAGAAGAGGAAAAAAGTCTCGCATCTAAACAGAACTCCCAGTTTCTTTGAGGCCGCCCTAAGACCGTTGTAGTTGTGATGGGAGGTTTCCAAGACTTTTTTTTGTTTATGGTTTAAAGCCAAGATGTATGTTGTCAACAGGGAGAGACGGAAAGAAGAACACCGTCCGAAAGAATAAGAAAGTTAAAAGGTATTCTTAGAGAAGGGAGATTTTGAGAAGTTGGGGTTTTTAAGGAATTAAAATTTCACAGGTTGAGACAACCCCACCAAAATTCTGTCCAGCATCAGCGAAAAATAGAATTCGGAAAGGTTAGACGAGAGGCATTCTAGAAGTAAAATAGGGCAGAATTGAAATGAGTTGAAAGAATGAAGGGTCGAGTCTTAGTCGGCATATGAGTGGACAGAGTTAGATGTGAGGTGAGGAAGATCATTTAATGAAAAGCAGGAATAAAGTAGGGGACAAGACAGAACCCTGAGGAAACACCACTATGACAGAAAAAGAAGAGAAAGTCGCCCCCGTCAACAACAGCGAAATTTGCGCAACTTTGAAGAAAGAGACATTAAGTAAGCAAAAGAGATCATGAGGGGAAACCCAAAGGATGGGAAGCTTGAGAGAGGCAGTGACGCGTGCCATACCCGCTCAAATGCTTTGGATATGTCAGCGCCACCACGGGCAAGTCTCCCCGTAGTTCTTCAAGGGCGGAAAACCATAAATCTGTTAAATAGGAAAGTATTTCGCCAGTGATCTCGAGCGCCTAAAGCCGTACTGGCGATGGGAAAGAAGGGAATGAGATTCCAGATGGTCTAAAAGTATAGTTGAGAAGGTTTAAAAGAATCTTCGTATAAGATACAAGGTTAGCAGCACCACCTGATAGTAGATAGTTAGAAGGATCAGAGAGGCTTCCATATTTTTCGGAATAGGTTGGACACATATGCGAGCTTCCAACACTGTGGGAGGGAAAAGTGCTAGTATGAGGCATAGAGAATATAGTGAACAGGGGTCGGGTCAGTACGGTAAGCCACTCCCTAAACCTCGGCGCGAAGTAATGCATTTCGGGCCACCCGCCTCCTTTACGTCATAGATTTCAGATAAGCCCATGCACCCGTTCAAATGGTAATCACAGGCAAAAGGCAATAGCGGACCTCGCGAGGAGAAGGGCGCGCAGGGGAAGAGGGAATGCCAGAATCGTCCAGGGTTGAGTTAGAGGAAAATTAGGGAGGAGCCGAAGAGATTGGCCTTTTAGTTGGAGTATTAGCAACAGAACCATCGAAGCGAATAAGAGGAGGAAAGGATGATTTCAGAAGTGTTTAGAGATGGTTTTTTGGCAAAGAGGCCCAGACAGGATTGTCAGTTAGGAGACCAAGGGATGGGTCAGCGCACTTTTCGGTTTAATAAAAGTCCGCTTTGCTCGTTGAAGAGTATCCCTGCAAACGATTTCTAGCTGAATGAAATAGGGAGAGTGATAGGAGAATGAGAATTTTTTCCACAACCCGATACGCACGTGTCTCTTAGGCCTAGATAGCCAGGAACAAGCACAGAACAAACCATGGATTTGAGAAGAAAAGATTTAGTTCGAAGAAGGAATGAAACTGCTCATCTCGACGATTACAGCTCCCACTTTTATCGGCAGAAGCCGAAGCGTCTTCAGAGTGAAAGCAGTCACATATATATGATATATATATATTATATTATATATACATATTATATATTATATATAATGATATATATTATATATATATATATATATATATATATAATATATATATATATATATATATATAATTATATATATAATAAATATATATATATATAGTATATAGATAATATATATATATATAAATATTATATATATATATATATATATATATATAATATATATAAATTATTATACTATAAATTATATATATATAAGTTATATTATATATATATATTATATAATATATACTAATATATATATATAAAATATATATAGTATATAAATATACATAAGTGTAATTTCACCTCGCTTTGACGATAACACCTTTCGATAGGGACAGGAACTAAAACGGTATCGGGTACTAAAAAACTAGGATATATGTTCTATATATAGCGTTAAGGCTCAATACCGACGAGTTTCAAGTCGCTAGAGATGTATATAGGAAAGGTACCTACCCCCCCGAGGAGACGAACGCAAAATATTGCAGCATTAACCGCCCTATGTTGACTTGCTTCTAAAAGCGACGAATATCTAGGCCATAATGGTTCCAAAACAATTCGAGCGTGATGACGTAATCTCGTTGTAACGTACCCCTGCGTCCCCCCGTAAGGGGGTGCGGTAGCCCCCTAAAAAATTTAAATTAATCGTAGAATCTAAATTTGGATAAGTGTTATAGAAAGTAAGAGAGGAGAAAGGGGGTCTGACGTAATCTCGTCGTTAGACGAGATTACGGTACCCCTGCGTCCCCCCTAAGGGGACGCCTGGCCCTCCCTAAAAAATTAAAATTTGATCGTTAGAAGGCCTGTGAATTCATTAATTTTTTGAAAATTTAATGTTACATGCGAATTACGATAGGAAGCATTGGCGGTACCTGGAAGAATACACTTGTGTAGGCAGTTTATAATATATATATATATATATATTATATATATATAAATATATATATATATATATATATATATATATATTATATAATATATATATATATATAATCATATATATATATATATATATTATATATATATAGCTAACCAAAAACATCGGAAAACATATTAATATTACAAGCGTTTGTCTTGCTCCTAACGGAGGCAAGGCTTTTCTATTTGAGGCGAGGGCTAACGCCTTCGCATTGGCGGGTGGTGTTCATTATTGTGGTCGTAAGACCCTTCTACAACAAGGCAACGAATTTTGGACCGTTTTTGTCCTTTTTTTTTTCATTGGCGAATGGGCATGGCAATGGGCAATGGGTATTACTCATGCATGGGGCATGGGCATGGGCATGGGCATGGGCAATGGCCATGCAATGGGATGGTCATGGGGCACCGAATCAAGGCATTTGCATTTGCATTGGGAGTGGCTTGGTCTATTGAGCGAGGGCTAACGCCTCGCATTGGCGTGTGCTCAGATCGATGACGTCACGAAGTCATGCTCCACAAATTGCAAAATTTGATGAACCTTTTTTTGCATGTTTTAAAATTACAATGAATGTAATAGATAATACGCACCTTATTTATTTGTTTATGAAAAGGCTTGTTTACATTTTTAACCAAATACTTGTAATTTAAATCACATTCCAATTGAGTAATTTTTTAGGCCTATCATTTTTTAAAATAAGCTGTGGTTTGATAGATAAAGTTTTTTTAAAGCGTTTTCCTTTAATATAAAATCTACACTTACTCCATTAAGCATTATTTCAATTATTTTTTTATATAATTGTTAAAAATCACGGCACTGTAAATAAATTATAAGAATTCAATCGTCAAAAGTCATGGAATAAAATCCTGATCTGACACATCCGATACAAAAATTTCAAACAAACTGCCACAAGCCACACATTTCGTACATATTTACGGGAAGAGAACGAAAGGTTTCATATATTTTCGATTTATAGGTTGACAGACTAGCCGCTCGCTCCCTATAAGTGATTAAAATTGACGTCATTCGTCCGCCCGGTTTTTGCGAAAGAATTTTACTTCTAAGATCAGAGTAGAAGCGAGAATTTCTAAATGAATTCAATTATTATTATAGCTATTATTATTGTGGTTGTTTTTCTTTTAATTTATGATGCAAAATAGCTTCTTTTTTTAAACTTTTATATAAAATTTTAATAATTTAGTAGACTTTTAGAATATAATTAATTATTTTTAAAACCTAAAAAATATTTGGGTAGGAGCTACCTACCCGGCCTACCCTATATATACCCCCTGGATAGAAGGAACATGGTATCAGGAAAATTTTGAAAAATTTGTTCCTTTAGGTTAGGTTAGGTTAGGTTAGTAGTAACTTAACCTAACGTTACCTTACCTAAAGTAAAAAAAATTTCAAAATTTTTCAAAATTTAACAAACCAAATATTTCAAAATTTTTCAAAATTTAACAAACCAAGTTCCTTCTTCGTATTCGGAAAAGGATACGAATATTATTATAGTAATATATAGTATATATATATATATTAATATATAATAATATATATATATATATATATATATATATATATATATATATTATTATATATATGTTTATATATATATATATATATATATATATATTATATATATATTATATATATATTATATTATGGTCAGCCTCTAGAGTCTAGAAGAGCCACAATCCATACCTCAAAAACTACAACAGCTACCAGGAAAAGAAATACATTGCTGGAATGCTGGTCTAATTTTAGGGGGGAAAAAGTAAAAAAAAAAATATTATCTCCAAAAAACTACAATAGCTACAGATAAAGGAATACATTTTTGGAATCCTTTTAAAATTTTAACTGAGCATAGGGAAAATGTAAAAAAAATAAAAAAATAAAAAAAAATTTATTGTTAAATAATTATAAAGTAATAAGATTAGAGAGCCTATTTAAGACCTTTTATTGGTTACTCGTTAAATAAATAGGACTATCTATTAATATTTTGGCTCTTTTTTTTTTAACGAAGAATACCCCAAGGGTATACCGCACCGATAGTGACAAGGTAGTCGGGGTCTCTACGGGCCACTTCACGGGGAAATCTACGGAGAGTAGACTAATTCCACCCCCCATACCGGGAGGCAGTCTCCAGAGAAACCCCCGCTACTTGGTATAATTGGTAGTCGCGAGGGGTATCCTCCGCCCTCCCCTACGGGGGTATGGAAAACGTCTCCCCCTCATGTGATTCTCCCGTCGGCTACGATTGCCCCTCTACATTGCCGATGTAATACCTTTACAAAATAAAAATATTATAGAATATTATATAATATAAATATATATATTAATAATATAAAAATATAAAATATAAGTAATATATATATATATATTTATATATAATATTATATAATAATATATTAATATACTATATAAAATAATTATAATATATAACTTTATGGAGTTTATACTATGTCCCAGCACCCACCCAAAAAAAAATCAATTAATTATGTTTAATTTTTGGTTTTTATTTTTTACATTTTACTAACCAAAATTTTACAAGGATTCCAAAAATATAATTCAATTTCCCATGTAGCAGTTTTGTAGGTTTCGAGATATGATTTTTTTTTTTTTTTTTTTTTTTTTTTTTTTTTTTTTTTTTTTCTATTTTAGTTGTCCAGTTTCCTCGGGTAAAATTTTGGCCAGCGATTCATGCATAATGTATTTACACTTAATATCTTCCCGGTAGCTGTTGTAGTTTTTGAGATATGGATTGTTGCTCTTTTGGGCTGCCTAAATATATAATATATAATAATAATATATATATATTATATTATATATATTATATATATATATAATATATATATATATAATATATAATAATATAATATATATAATATATAATATTATATAATATTATATATAATATATTGGAGCGTTAGGAAGGATTTCATTTAGGGGGGGGAAAGGATGACTTGAGGTTGGAAAAAGAAATATATTATATATATATAATATATATATATTATTATATATAATATAATATAATATATAATATATATAGAATATATATATAAATATAAAATATTATAATAAAAAATTGAATATATAATATATAATATATATAAATGATAGCAGCTTTGGCGGCCGCCAAAAATGACATAATAGAACAATTACTAGAAGAGTTCTAGCGGAGAAGCTAACTGTATAAAAAACACAGCTAGTTGACTTCAAGGCAAGCCAATTTGAAAACGAAAACACATTAAAACTGATAGAAAAAAATGCGTGATTTACTAATCGATATAGTATTTAGTATTACTCCTTCATTAACAACTATTCGATGGATGGGTATCATTTACAGTTTTATCTACTAATAAACCCTTAAAAACGTGCGTCTGGCAAACAACATAATTAAGGTTCATTTTTTATTCGCCAAATTAGGGGGATCAGTGCTCCCACTGCACACACCCACATGATATAATATAATAAAATAATATAAATATATATATAAATATATATATATATATATATAATATTATATATATAAAAGTATAATAATATATTTATATATATATAGATATATATATATAAATAATAATATATATATATATATAAATTATATAATAATATATATTATAAATATATATATATATAATAATTAGTTAACTACTTTGTCATTAATACTGGAATTTCAGCAAATACCAATACCAATACCAATAACAATAACAATAATGACTACTCACAAAAAAAAAAAATACCAATACCAATACTTGGATTTCAGCAATATACTCACAAGAATCACCAATACGATACCAATACTTCCTATTTAAAGATATTATGTATGAAAAGACCACCTATTATTTATATTTCTTAAAAACTTCTCTATACGAAAGTTTCAAACGAGCATATACACTAGTTGTTAACTTTCTTCCTTTTTTTTTTACACATTAATTAAGGACGAACAGATCATTGATGCTACTGACAATACCAATACCAAAATACTGCCTAAATGCACAAATACCCTTTGTGAGCCCATACCCAATACCCGGAAAGAAATAGGCCCAAATTACTGGCCAATACCAATAACCGCAAAATTAGGCTTTCACATTCATTATACTATAATAAAATAAATAAAAATATAATATATTATATAATGATATATATATTATATATATATATATATATATATATATATAAAAATAAAATAAAAATAAAATATAATAATAATAATTAGTATATATTATATAAAAAAAGAAAATTAATCAATATTAAATATAATATATATATATAAATATTACCGTAAATAAATATAATATATAATAAAAAAAAAAAATATAAAAAACATAATAAACAATAAAAAAAAATTTGAAGAAAAAATAAGATAATAATATATATATGATATATATAATATAATATATATAATAATATAATATAAATAATATATAATATAAATATATAAATAATATATAATAATAATTATATAATATAAATAAAAATATATCAAAAATAAAATATAAATATAAATATAAATAATATAATATAAATAAAAAAAAAATAATAATATAAATATATAAAATATATATATAATATATATATATAAATATAAATAATATAAAATATACTACGTAAATATAATATATAATATAAAATATATATAAATATAATATTATAATATAATAATATAAAATATAAAAATAAATAATAATAATATAATATAATATATAATATATAAATATAAAAATATATATAAAAATAAAAAATAAATATATATAAATAATTATAAGAAAACATATAGATAAATTTACCTTACTGACATTTAAATATAGTAAATAATATATATAAATATAACCATAAATATTTAATAAATATATATATATATATATTTTATATATTATATAATTCGCATAAATAACTATGATTTTTCTTTCAAGTTATATATAATATTATATAATATTATATATATATAATAATAATAACAATATAATATATATATATATATAATATATAATAATCCTGGAATGCCAGCAAGCACATACCGATAGCATGCTAAACAGGCGGGTACTCGCCGGGTGTCTAATGTCCAGCATCTTCCCCCTGCTGTACTCCTGGGATATTTCCTGCTACAGGTTTCTCCCTTTCTGGCTGGCAAACATGTTATGCTGGGCAGGGAATGCTCGTGGCGTTAATATACGGAACGTCAATGGACCCATCATTGGAC